>JBBPDE010223207.1:0-13296 GCA_037974605.1 Nannopetersius ansorgii | reverse complement strand
TACAAGTTTTAAACCTCTCGCAGTTCAGCTCTGTCCTTTGTACCATTTCATGCTATTCATTGGACTTGAACTGTTTGGATTTAGATGAAATAAAGCTTGAAACATTGGGGTGTTCTAAAACTTTTGACCGGTAGTGTACAGAGTGACTGGAAAAGTCACAGAAAGGCATAGAAGTGGACGTCCTTTGGCCACATCACACACTGATGACCAGTGCCCTGCGGAACCGGATAATAAATGCCACTCAACTCCAGGCGCATTTAAGGGAGGTGAGAGGCACCCGATTGTCATGTCAGACCATTTGAAACCACTAACATCAGCGCGGTCTGCTTGCTAACCTGCAAGGGTACCTGACCACACCACAAGGCACAGAGAGCATTAACACTGGAAGACGGACCAGTCGGCCTCAGTACTGTTCTCTAATGGAAATCAATTCACGTTCAGCAGTAATGATGGCCACCAATGATGTTGGAGACGTCAAGGTGACCACTATACATAAGCCTTTGGTGGTGGTGTTACAGTGTGGGTTAATATCTGGTTAATACAGAACTGCCCTACACTGTGAATGGTACAGTGACAAGCCCATACTACCTGCATAACTTCATTAATCCAGTCATTGTGCCCCTGCATTAACAACACAGGCCTAATTTCATCTTCATGGACCACAACGCCCCAGGTCATCGAAGTCGTATCATTAGGGAACGGTGGCTGGAGACTGGGGTACCTCAAATGGAGTGGCCTGCACTTTCTCCAGACATGAATCCAATAGAAAGTCTATGGGATCAGACGAGTCACCGTGTAGAGGTTCGTAACTCTCTATCCCAGAACCTCAATGACCTAAGGGCTGTCCTACAAGAAGAGTGAGATGCCATGCCTCAGCAGCCCATACGTCGACTTGTGAACAGCACGAGAAGTCGTTGTCAAGCTGTAATTGATGCTCAAGGGCACATGACACGTTATGGAGACACTGTCATTTTGTGTTGTATTACACTCACCACAGTTGTTGGCTTTGGTTTCAATACATTGACTACTGCATGCTTCTACTTAAATGCCTTACTTTCACGATATAATATCTTTGCAGTGTGAATGTTTTACGTTTTCCATAAATTTCCCCTGAAAGCCAAATATATATATATATACACACATACTATGAGAGTGAGAGAGAGAAAGAGAGGCACGCACACACACACACCCCAACCTCACTACTCAAACTTCTACTCACACAGACAATTCTTTTACTCTCCCTCACTCTCAAGTGTCAACATGAGTAGAATGGATTCTCCTTTTGAGTCATAGTTCCTCTCGAGTTTTCTTGCTCGAACTTTAGAGAATTTCTCCTTCCCTGTGTCACCCTTGGCTTGCTCACTAGGGGCTCAAACCTGGATTCTGTAAAGCTGCTTTGGGACACCAGTTGCAGAAAGTGCTATATAAATATATAAATACAACTGAATTGAATACTTTTGATAGACTAACATTTACTTGGATTTAGAGTATATGTATATTATATTACATTCATCTGGCAGGCCCTTTTATCCAAAGCGACTTACAACATGAGGAAACACTCAGGACAATGTGAGAAGCAGAGGAGAGTGTTAAAACCTTTATGTAAGAGTAGTGCAAGAAGATGGAAGAGCATTAGCATGCAATTATCACACATTTTTCATTTGGTGCTGAAATAAAAGTCTTTGGCCAATAAAGGTGTAACATGAAAAATCAGGGATAAAGCCATGTTTTTGGCACTCAGATATCTGGATAATCTACTAAAGCTGGGAGACATGTGGTGTAATACATGAAGGTGCTGGATTGGGATGCTGACATTCAAACAGAGAAGCTGCATTGGATACCATTATTAATACCCAACCACTACAATGCACACGGGCACATTTATGCATGATGATAATGCACTAGTTTTAATGAACAGGTTAATTACTCAGATTTGAAAACAAAATAGGTGCAGACATCAAGTCTTCAGTAGTGCTCAGTTGTTTAGATCACTGATGAGGCTAATTTTACCCAAGAAATGTGTGACAAATGTATGAAATAGTGTGATGAATTTCCTCCTTATGTACAGTATGTACTCTGACCTGTTCTTTTATGTCAGCGTAAAGTAAGAGCATGCTTTAATACTCCCATTATTGTCTGTGTACCAAAGAAATCTCTTTAGAAACTTCAGGCTGGTGGCACTTAAGACCTATTGTGAAGTTTTAAAGGGTTTTGAAAGCACCGTCTTATTTTAAGCCAGTGCTGAATAAATGATTGGTCACCAGGCTTTCAAAATGTGCTCACTGAGCCAAAAGATCTGTAGAGGATGACGGATCTCTTTGCTTGCCAGTGATGACGCAACATCTCAAGGGCGCAAGCACCTCTGACCATGCACTACAGGTGGGAGCCTCACCCTCAAATACTAGCTTGGCACCGAGAGTTTTAAGATAAGACGAGGGAGGCTTGGAACTGAGCAATCTGTTTGCCTGTGTAATCAAGAGGAAACAGCACCACTGATTGTGAGAAACACTCTCTGATGGTCATTCCACAGCAGTAGCTATTGTTACCAACAGTGCATAGAGGTAAAGTGGTGTAATGCACAAAACTATAGAAATAACGGTACACTTTAAAAGACAAACGAAGCCAAAAAAGGTAGTTTAGACAAATCAAGCAATCATTAAAGGTTCTTTAGGATTGTAGATTTCTAAAGGAGCAAAGACAATTTTTGAACTCTCGTTGTCAATTAGTTACAACAGTCATTACGCACAAAAAATTTTAGTTTTTGCAGATGCACTAAACACAATCATTTATCTCTTTTTCTATATTCAAAACCAAACTGAAGAAGACTTGAATCACTTTTTATAAAAATCACTTTTTATACATGTGCTATACCAATTTACAGGTTCTTTCAAGAACCTAACCATCACATGGTGGTTCTACAAACTTCAAAATGGTTCTTTACATACGGACAGACCAATAATACTGGCCGGCTGATTTGTGAGTGAGGGGAGCCTAAAACAATAAATGAACTCTTTAACATGTCGGCCAATTATTTCACTCATGTCAGCTCAAGAGACAGGAGAAATGGGAGTGGTCCGTCCATGAAAACATCAAGTTTGTTTTGTTCTGAAAGCACACAATGCAAAATGACAACAGTAACCAAAAAGGTGGCAAAACACTTTAACCTTTGCGTAAAACCCATTACCTTTTATGACTGGTTTGCATTTGCATAATGCCAAATGCTGAATGCTCACTTTTATATATTGATAGGCCCAGTGTTGCAGCTGATAACATTTCTCTGTGGCTTCCTGCTAATCTTTGCCACCACAGCAAAAACACAAAATGTTTCTATACCACACCCCCTTCCCCGCCTTTCACAAACTAAAACTGCTTGCCACTGCAGTACCATTAGGTTTTTGGACTGTCTTGTGCCTTAAGGAGTCTGTAAGATTATGCAGATTGTGCATGTAATACAAATAAATCTCAGTTTGTACTGATGTAGCAATAAAACACTACCTAAACTTGTTACAAAAACATTTCTGCTGAAAGTTCTGGGAAATTGCTAATATTTACAATCTGCTCAACCACTGGGGGGCTTCTGTGCATTAAAACAAAGTTGGACGCTGTGCTAAGGACTGGTACCTGCAGTGAACAATCTCAGCACAAAATAATCATAATCATTTGCACCAAAGAACAGAGAATGTGTTCCATTTGTGTGGAATTGGCGCAGTGGGAGAAGGTGCGGTTTGCCTTCGGGTGGCTCGATTGCGTGAAACGTACGAAGCTGGATTCTCTGCTGTGTCGGATGAAGCTCGCTGGGCAGAGCCAGTGAAGTGAGTGCAGTGTGTGTTAACACCTCGAGCCCTGTACTCACTCACTCACTCCCTCCTGCTGCAGGGTTCAGCTAATGACAGAACCCGGACTGCCACTCACCGTTCGCACTCCAGAGGCTGTTTACACTCACCAACACACCAACCACTCGGCCAAAGGTTACATTGATTAAAGTCATGTGCACAGTGTACATGAAAAATGTAATATATGTCCACTTCAGTCTTTTGCAAAATACATAGAATGAGGCATAGATGTCAATCACACCTATTTGTCTAAAATACTTCAGTTTGCATTTCTTAATGATCCAGCAACTTTACTTACTCATGCTTGAGGTACTTTGACAGTACGTGAACATAAATATTTGAGTAAATAAGCTAACCAGAGGGTTCTGTGGTTCTTTGCACACATTTTAAAGGAATAGTTCAACCTGCCAACATAAGAAAATGATGGATACAGGCTAGTAGACACCAGTTAGCAAGATAACATTTGAAGACATCAAGATACAATTCTGCTAACAAATGTCTATTGACTTGCACTCATTGTTAAAAACATTAGCAGCATTGATCAAACAGTTCCTTTAAGTGAATTCTGGATTTATTTAACCATCTCTGCAGAAATCTGAGCAGCACAAAATCAATCCAGGGAAAAGTAGGAAATCAAAGTTTTAGAAGCTTCAGAGCTGTTTTTACAGCTTAAATTTTTTCCAAAAGCATTAACTTTTGATAAATACTTAAGACGTTTTAGGCAAGCAGTGGTCTGTACAATGAGAAAATACAAGGCTCATCAATAAGGGCCACCTAGGGCCAGTTTGGAAGAGATGAAAAGCAGCTGAGTGATGTCACTTGCCAATACTGCCTTGTTGTCATTGGTTTCACACTGAAATATTTCAGTACAGCTATTCAGTGCACCCTCTGAATTCTGTGCAACCTCATTAGACACCACTGCTGACTATACACTATATACATAAAAGTACTGAGACGACTAAGCATTACACCAGTAGGTACTTTAATGACATTGCATTCAAACGCATCAAGTTTAATATGGAGTTGGTCCCTTTTGCAGCCATTACAGCTAGTGCTGTGCGACATAAATGCTATGCGATATTAATTTGGCCCACGGGAGAGATTTTGTTTATACCGGCATACCACAGAACTATCCACTCCTTGCAAAAATGACGAAGTCGCATTATCCTGGTGGAACCATGCCTACTTGCAGCACGAAGCGTTAGTTTTGGAAAATGGGCGAGAGCATGGAGGAGCAGCTTGTTAAAAAGAGTGATCAATGAACATTTATCACGTAACAAAAATGAGACGAGAGACAGCGTAAATTCTGGTTATGTGTCAAAAACAGACGTGTCCCAATCCTTTTGTCTGTATGTTGCATTAAAAATAGTGACTATTTCAAGACAAAGCTTAGAAGTACAACCTTTTCTTAGTGTTATGGAAACACTGATTTGGGAGAACCAAGTCTAAGTAAGTCTCCACCACGTGTCATCACTTTCCAACAAAAGCCATTCTCAAAGGATTTTAACTGCAATCACAAGCAAGCTCTCTGTGCTTATGACAAAAGCTGTCAAAATGTTGCTCGCTTTCCTTCTTAAAGAGACTAATGATAACCCCTCAGTCAGTCTGCTTTACAACGTAGCACTAAATCTACAGCTATCAAATGAATGAAATACATAATTATATCGAACACTGCACCATTTATAATGCTAAGGAACATTTTTTTAAACACTTCATTATGAAGAGAGCAATACAATTGTGATTAAAATGAAGACTGTATTTCCTCTGTTAAAGACACCACTCAGGAGATACATATAACAGTAATGCTATACATTTGACTATGACTATATTCTAGACTACATATCTGATATTCTTTGGTCACGCATCACTCAAAGATTTATTTTCTATTCTGGTGCATGCAAGTGACTGTTCTAAACGTAAAAATTAAATACTCAACCACAGTTTTGAAAGAAAAAAAAAAGCCAGTTTCATAAATGCAGCTTTTAACGAAAACTTTATAGCGAGCCAAACCACGAGAGCCAGACCACACCAGCAGCGAGCGAAAGCAAGCCAGCATCAGACAAGTCAGTGACCTTAAAACCTGATTAAATGCTTCGGCCTGTTTTGAACAGCATGGAATCTTCCAACAAATCACTCTCTGCTACAGGGTCCCCTTTCATGAGCAGGTCCACAGGACCGGGTCAGGTATTAGGATATAAGATGAAGGGTGATTGGAGAGTCCCTGCACTGTGGGCAGATGTAAGCAGCATGGCATGGGCATAGTCTGATGGCACAACGCATCATCGTCTCTGAGCAATTCCATTTCGCTGTACCATCCATCTGAAGAGCCCAAATTGCATCTGGCAGGCAGTCCCCAGACTATCCTGCTTGACTTGCTGCGACAAATGCGCAATTTTTCCATCAGAAGCCACCTGCTTACCGCTTCCGCACTGGGTACACTCTGCTGGTCGAGGGGGGGTAGGGGATCTTGCTGGCACAGCTGATGTGTTTATCCTTACTTGACACACACAAGTTAGCGACTGGATTCTCCTGCATTCCTCTACATTAGCATTAAAGCTCTTTCTTTCCCTTCAACATTGACTGTTACAACTGCATCCACCCATTTAAAATCAAATCACAGAGTTGGTTAAGTTTCCATGGTAATCTCGGGCTACTATTTTTAGAGCAGGACTGCTGGACATACCAATGAAAAGGCTGAAGCAAAGTTTCAAAAGCCAAGGAAAGCAACACTGTACACGACTGTGGCATGCTGGAGTCCATTACATTAACAGCCACATTTACCACCCCACTTCCAATCAAACCAGGCTAAAACAGCCAAGCACAAAATACAAACTCACAGTTTCCAACCTGCTTGCCAGTAATGTAGGGCAATGTCAAAAGGAATTACAAGGGGCCATGAACCAAATGTTTGTATTTTTTCAGCATTTCCAATTTTTCTTCAGCCCCTTCCCTGATGTGTTCAGAAGTCTCCAAGAAGCATTCTTTATTTATTGGGTGCAAAAAAGCAGCTAAAAGTCATCCCCATCCATCCATCCATCCATCCATCCATCCATCCATCCATCCATCCATTATCTGAACTACTTATCCTTAACCAGGATCACAGGGCTGCTTGAACCTATGCCAGAGGTCACAGGGCAAAAAGCGAACGAGCCTGAAAAATCACTATTACAAGGCAGGGTAGACATACAAACACATTCATGCACACACTCACATCTAGGAACAATTTCACATCTCCAGTTTGCCCAACGTGCATGCTTTTCGACTGTGGGAGGAACCCAAAGCACCAGGTGGACACCCATGCAGATATGACGAGAACATGCAATCGACACACAGAAATGACCCTCCGCTGTCCCGGCTGGGAACCTTCTTGCTATAAGGTGACACTGCTACCCACAAATCAGATTTTGATATTCTGACAAAACATGAAATATCTTTCACACTATTCAGATGCCCATGTTTAATATATAAAAAATATATATATATATATACTCACATGCAATGACTAGAATCTCTAGAATCTCATGTGGGTGAAATTAGCACTGCCATACAGTTGCATATTTCCCGCATTTGTATTAAATTATGATATTTATATCACAAACGGCACTATTGGTTCACTATTGCGGAGCAAAGGGCATAATATGTTTATTTGGAGGAATCTGATCTGCCCATTTGGCAACACAGTAGAAATTGTTGAGCAGGAGGAGCAGCGGAGGAAAGCAAGGGACATTAACAACCACACTGAAATGACCTAAATGTTTAAGTTGCTCAAAAACAGTTCAGAGTGTGATGAAGTCTGATTTGGCCTTAATGCCTGGGACTTAAGGCACCTGAGAACCTGCTAGTTAGCAAACCAGAAGAGCAGGAAACTTTTATTATCATTATTATAGCCTCATATTAAAGCTCTAATACAGATAGTTAAGAACAAAGGCCAAGAACTGCCTATGCTGGCAGGAAAACCACTTGGCAAACATGAAAAAGTCAAAAGCACTGTTTTTGTGAGACAAGCCAAAACATTATATTGTTGTCTTTAGTTATGCTGCTACAGCATCCTACATGTGACTCACCAGCATTTAGCTTGATGAAGTAGTTTGCTTCCTGTCAGACTGATAAACAGTGCAAGGAAACAAAGTAAAAAAAATAGGTAAAAGTACAAATGATTGAAACTGCATTTTTCATTATTGTGACTTTTATATTAATAGTTTACTGAATATCCATTACAGCCCTGCACACTATCAATCCAAATGCTTAAATAATTATGACATTCCTTGCAAAGTATTTAAAGCACACTAGTACATTTTTCATGTGACATGGACGAAGAAAAAGAGAATAAAATACTATTGGTCAGAGGGCTCATTTGCATCGCACAGCCTTCTAAAACATCAGGAGGCAAAGGCCAATATCGTGATAATGATTAACCAGTGCTATATTGTACAACCATATGACAGTGTAATCAGGGGTTTCCAGCAGGCTGGATTGCAGTTAGCACTTTGAACTGATAAGGCCTCACCTGCAAGCTCCATTTGACTGTAGATGTGGATCAGCAATCAGGCAATGTGCCAAAGGGGCAAGCTAACACAGACTCTGGGCCCTGCAGAAAGCCCACAGCCACCTGATACTGAGTTGATGCCTCATCTCAATTTTATGGAAAGACAGAAAGTGCAAAAAATAGAACGGGCAGATACCCAAGTGCCTGAGAGGAACCCTGAGCTCTAACCAGCAACATGTGCCTTATGACTCACCTTCTTCTGAAAGTGCAGCCAAGCTGTAGCTTAACAAATAGATTCAGTATAAATAAGCCATGTGACTCGTCAGAGTAAAAAAGGAAGATGTGGTCATATCCGCCAGCCGTGTGGGAGAACACACCCTGTCCTGCACCAACGTTTCTTTCATCTCGTCACCAAATGGGGGAAAAAGTGAAATCGCTACATGCCGCTCTAGTACCAACAACAGAGCTAACTGAAGCGATTTCTTGGCCCTGAAAAATTCATCACCCTGAATGGCAGCAGCTGGGCAGTGCAAATGCAGCTGTGGTGGGAAATGTTCTGGTGGACTTGGTGCAAAAGCTTTACTTCGAATGCAAAATGAGCAAGAAAGCCAGATGCGATTCACACACGCACACACCTGCGTGCACTCCTACAGTCCGATGAGAACTGCTCACCTGTGGCTAGGCAACTGCACAACAAGGACATTCGACATGTGGAGTAAAGAGTTTCCACAAGTGAGTTTTCCTAAACGTCCCAACATCTAGGAAAGTTTAAATTCCTGAACCAAGAAAACACTTCACAACATTCAACAGTTTATTATAAAGGAGTTACTTCAAGCCACATATGCTCTTTTGATACAAAAAGTTGCTGGAGCACCCCTGCCCACACTTAGGGTAGGGGTTAATAAATATTAGACATATTTATTACTAACTACTAGTAAATAAATCATAAATAAATATTATGTTCGCTGGCTTTCATTATCTCTGAACATATAACAGATCAGCATAGTTAACTATACCAACAGGCTGATAAGTGGAAAACTGAGAGATAGACTAGGTGATCCGTACATCCCCAAACATCTTGACCCTCAAAGTCCGGTATGATCATGGTTCATTTGGGCTTGGGGAAGATATACATCTAGTGTAATCGCTAACTGTGCATGAGAACACACTGGAATGAGACTATGGATGGAAAATTTCAACCACTACTGTATATATGTACAGTCAGTCAGACCACGAGATCCAGGCCTCTCCAGCACCAAGCATAAGCCTCGGCAAGTCAGAAACCCTGCAATCAAACAAAATGCTCGGGCCTGCTTTCCTCCCACAAAATCACTCTGCAACACGGCCTTAGATCACATGCAAATGAGTTTAAACTTGATGCACTGGACAAAATGCACAAAAACGTACAACTACTTGATGCCACATATGCTCACCTGACATAATAAAAAGTAGCCAGAGTGACACTGTCCACAGCTGCACTAATACATTGAAATAAGTAATGTATAGAGGTTTGGCAGACCTGAACATAATAAGTGAGTGCTGAAGCTGAAAAAGAGAAGGAGAGAGACAGGGTGAGAGGGACAGAGTGCTTCAGGTACTAATATGAGAAATGAGAAGAGTTCAAAGTGAGTACCTGCAGCTCTCAAACTCTTTACTATCCTTGTCTTCTTTTCTGTCGGACACCACATCGCCAGAAGACTGGTGTTTCTGGACTATCCTCATGCCTCCTGCTTTGACTGTTCAAACATAATAAGATAATGCAACAAATCAGAGCTGAGCAGTCCCATATGAAAAACATTTTTAGCTTTTCTGCTGGATCAGAAAATGGTGTCCTTACACTGCTAATGACCCTGCTTTGCCAGTATAAGCAATTTCCTCCAGGATCAATGAAGTTTCCTAATATTTTTTCTGATTTGTTTTCATGGGGAAGGTCTGTGCCCCACTTATACGCCAATGCATACAAAGTTCAGTGTGTCATGAGCTTTCTTGTGGACTTTACACAGGACAGACTGACATATTGGCAATGCAGGGCCTTCATCAGTGTAGAGACAACACTTTCTGTTCCAGCACATATGAAACGGGCAAAACAACTGACTGTTACAAAAATGCATGCATTTCGAATTTAACAAACCTACTAGTCTTTTTTCCCCATCATCAAGTTACAAACTCACTATATTCTGTTAAAACACATGCACTCCATGCATGACAGTTGCATTGTGGCCTAATGCTGCAACACCCAAAGGCTACGTTAACATTAGCTGTATTTTTAGCCTCGAGCTGTTTCCTTATTAAACTAAGGATAACTTGATGGCTGTCCAGTCTAAAACGGTCCCTAGCAAGTGTCCTTATATACAAGCTTGATTTTAATCTGATGCAGAACTGAATTGAGATATCCTATACTGTGTTGCTACACTTCAGGTGAGAAAAACAACAATGTCCTGGTATTTACCAGCAGGGGGATGTCCAGCTCGAGTTTCATTTTTCTCTTTCGGTGGAGACGACATGACTAACTCGTTCAGTCTCAAAAAAATGTAAAGAAGCTGCTTGTTAGATAAAATAAACACTCGTTTTTCCCCCACGGAGAGATCCAGCAGACTGGTCAACGTGGCTTTTTCCTGCCCCTTTGTTTGGCATAGGGACGTCATGATGTCACGCCCCGTTCCAGCCAATAGCAGCACGCTCTGAGCCCTGACGTTCCTCCACTCCAGCATGGAGAGTCGGACTGTGATTTGGGAAGCGACCCACTTGAACGGGCTGTGTCACAAATTACTGTTCAATACAAATTATTATTATTATTATTATTATTATTATTATTATTATTATTATTATTATTATTATTAATATTAATATTAATAATAATAATAATAATAATAGGGCGGCACGGTGGCGCAGGGGTTAGCACTGTTGCCTCACAGCAAGAAGGTCCTGGGTTTGAGTCACGGGTTGGGCGCAGGGTCTTTCTGTGTGGAGTTTGCATGTTCTCCCCGTGACCGCGTGGGTTTCCTCCCACCACCAAAAACATGCGTGCTTTGGGGAATAGGTGAATTGAGTACTCTAAATTGCCTCTAATATAATAGGTACTCTAATAGGTGTGAATGTGTGCGTGAATGGTTGTCTGTCCCTATATGACGCCCCCCCGACCCAATACAGGAATAAGGGGTGGGTGGATGGATGGATGGATAATAATAATAATAAGAAGAAGCAGGACGTGGTTATTTTTGTGCATCATTAAACAGGGGTCTCCTTAAATTCTTGATCACCTACTTCTACTTTCGGCTAAGGGTTTGTCACAGCAGATCAAACGTCTCCATTTCTTTCTATTCTCTGCATCTTCCTCTCTCACACCAACTGCTTGCATGTCTTCCCTCACCCTCACCCATAAACCTTCTACTAGGCCTTCTTCCCCTTCTCTTCCCTGGCAACATCCTCAGCACCCTCCTAACATACTCAGTCCCTCCTCAGCATCCTTCTCCCAACATACTCAGGGTCCATACCAACGCAGGCTTTTCCTCCAAATCATCGTCACTCCCAAGGGGGTGACTTATTTTACATGAAAGCTCTTGTCCTAAACTAAACTTGCAATGGAAACATGGAAAGAATAATGAAATATATACACAACAGAGATAGTGATAGAAGTCAGTTAATGAGGAAAAGGGAATGACAGACTGTAAACTGCATTGCATGTCTGCACTAGACTACTCTAATGACATCATGATACATCACGATAGGACAGAGAGAGGGAGAGAGAAAGGGAGAGAGGGAGAGAGAGAAAGAGAGAGAGACAGAGAGTTTGTAATGTAATATGGTATTAGTAGTATAAAGAAGTACATATATTGTTCATGAGACAGCTGTATTTGCTGAGTTAGTCATAGCAACATACAGCACACAAGTGCTGGGGCTTTATCCTGGACTACTAGTCTGTCCCAGTTTAAATGGAATAACTAGGAAGATGTGGGAGCAGTGAATAAAAGAAAACAAGTTCCTTATTATAATCAGAGGTGGACAAAGTACTTACATTCATTACTTAAGTGAAAGTACAGATAGCACTGGTCAAATGTTACTCCAATAGTGAAAGTTGTACAGTCCAATTTTTACTTAAGTTAAAGTACTGAAGTACTTGCTTTTAAAAATACTTAAGTCTTAAAAGTACACTTTCTTTCACCGCATTGTTGCATTATTGGCACAACACATACAATACCTAATGCCTCTGACTAGCCTGTAGAACCTCTAGAATAAGGAATCGGTCAAATGTTACAGAATAACACACAACAGGAACAAACTAGTCATTTGTTTATTTTTAATTGTAATTCTACACTGCTTTTTGGTCTAGAGTAGAGAGTGTGCGTGAGAGAATGACAGAGCAAGTTATGGGATCTTACGCAACCGTATATAAACATTTTATCAAGATATGGTCATGGGTGAGAAAGTGGCGATGCAGAAATGCAATACAGTGTTGGATTAATTTTATGGTTACAGAATACCTCAGAGGCGACATTACTCTCCTGATACCTGTCACACACTGCACCTAAAAACACATAGGGCTACATGCATGTCATGTCATCCATTGTTACAGTGAGAAAAACTGCAGATATAAAAACCTGTCAGGCTGATACCTATAGTGACAAACACCTGTGACGACACCTATAGTGGTAATCTATGCAGAGATTAAACCTGGAGTGACAAAAGCTGACGTGAAGAGGCCTGCGGTGAAGAAGCCAGCAGGGATGAATTCTAGACTTCTTTTCAACCAAAGAGAAGCAATCAGGTAGGGTGAACATCTACATTTGCAATTAAACAAACATGGAAATTATTATATTATATTATATTATATTATATTGTACTGGCATAGCAATTGTCATCTATTTAGAAATGTCATCAAAAAACAGATCTAGTTATGAGGTCATTTGTATGCTTCTTCTAAAGGTGTCTTTTTAACGGATGGACCACAAAATTTCACATTTTGCACAAGCAGTCTTT
>JBBPDE010223008.1:0-13313 GCA_037974605.1 Nannopetersius ansorgii | reverse complement strand
GCTTGTGCGATTGGGTGGTGTGTGAGTGGGGTGTGGGGGAGTGGGGAGTGAGGGGGTATGTGAGTGGGGAGTGAGGGAGTATGTGTGTGGGGAGTGAGGGAGTATGTGTGTGAGTGTGTGAGTGACTGCTGGAGGGAGCTGGACAGCATTAGAGATTTAATCAATGGAGCTCTAATCTGATTGGGCAAATCCATTAGTCCGTCTCTCTGCTGGTCAGAGCAGGTTCTGACGGTGAGTGACGCTGTCACTGAGATAGCAGACCCTGTGTGTGTGTGTGTGTGTGTGTGTGTGTGTGTGTGTGTGTGTGTTTAACATGACGTGGTAAATGTGTCTTAACTCTAATTCTACACACATCAATTTGACCCCCCCCAAAAGCCCGATTGTGTAAAGGTGTTTGTGTCCATAGCATAAGCCCTCCCCCTCTCACCTACTTTACTCTGATAGGCTGCACCCTAATTTTAATCATTCACAGCAGTTACCAGTTAATTTTTTATATATGATTATTATTATGAAATAACTGTCTCTTGGTGGGTAGGGTTGTCCTGTATAACGGTCCTCTCTCCCCCATCACTCAGTATAACTGTTCTCTCTCTCTTCGGTTGAACAAAGTGGTCCTCCTTGACCCCCTCCCCATCACATGGAAACACCCCACAAAAACAGGAATATACACTGAGGATTTTCTCACCAGTGGGAAAACTGCTGTAAAGTCATTGTTCTGAAGATAAAAGCTGTGAAACACTTCAAAGCTACAGCGCAGCAGTGAGGGGTGTGTTTGTTGGGGGTTGTGTGTTTTCAGAGTCGCTCCGGTGGGCTGCGTTGATTCTGATACAGGCGGCGATAAGGATGTCTGCAGCTGTGTTTTTCCTTCTTTTCCTGACCAAAGTGCTTCTCAAACAGAACGAGCAGTAAATACAGGACCATTGGGGTCACTGACCTATGACTGCAATCCTCGCTCTCTTTCAAAGCTAAATAAGGATTATCTTCATCAAAGTCATTAGTGCTAAACAAGGTACTGAAGGAAGAGTGTCAAAACAGGTGCCAGCTTGATAACCTGCCGTGATGCTGCAAAAATGCTGCAAAATGGAACATAAATTCAAATATAAACATTTTAATAAAAAAAAAAGTAATTAAAGAATCACAAAATAACTTTACTTTTTGTGATGTGCCCAGCCTACAGTGCCTTAGCTCCGCCCACTCACTCCAAAATTTTTAGTGTTTCAGTCCAAGCTGCTTTTAGATTAAAGTGCAGTACACACAGCCAATCAGAACAGAGTTCATTTACATATATCAGTCTTAGAGGCACAGCTTGTTTAATTCTGAGGGAAAAAAGGTCGTAAAAATAAGAATATCAAATTATTCGGTTTAACAACAAAATAATTGTTGGATTCCTAATATGATCCACAGTGTGAGTATTAAAAGTCTGCTTGTACTTTTCAATAGTGCTGTAAAATGAGTCTGTAATAATATTTTATGTATATAATATTACTATATTGCTATTGTGGTTACCTACAGTATGAGTGTATATTAATTATATATATTAGTATATTCATTATGTGAATATACTAATGAGAGCTGTTTATAAATGAGTTACAAATGAGTATAATTGTTCTGTATGATTTTATTCCAGTAGCCCAGTATGACTCTTTGGAGTAGATGAACTGTCATATAAGATCTCATCGGTTGGTTTATTGTTGAGGTTCCTGGAGGAACCTTGTGATGTTCTGGTGTTTACGGGGATCGTGATAAAGTTCCTGGTGTTGATGCTGGAGATCATTCTGAGATCTTTGGTCTCCGGGGCTCCTCTCTGCTCGGCCTGTGTTTTTTCCTCCCCGGCACATCGCCACGGCAATGCCCTCAGCATCCCAGGGCTTGGAGTGTTTGAACCAATCAGAATAGAGTGGATGGTTGCCTGAGCGACAGAGCGGCGGGCTTGATTGGGCGTTGGCTGATCTCGCCCTTGCTGTGCTGAGATAAGTGCGTTTCAGTTTGGGTGGAGAGAGAGAGAAGGGGGTGGGGTCAGAGAGAGAGAGAGAGAGACAGACAGACAGACACAGAGAGAGAGAGAGAGAGAGAGAGAGAGAGAGAGGAGAAGAGTAGAAGATGGCAGGAAGTGTGGAGCTGTAGGATTTCCTCTCCGGAGCAGTGTGGAGACCCTGGCTTGAGCCGGTTTGTTGTGACTTTATTATTTTTTTTCTTATCTTCTGTTCTCATTTCCCTCCTCCTCTACTGTTCATGTGCAGTCATGTGCTTTTTTTTTTTTTTGCTTTTTTTCCTTTTTTTTTTTTGAAGCGAGGCTGGTTGAAAGTGATAGCAGTGGAGCGTTGGTGTGCAGCTACAGTTTGAAACTAACAAAATACTGAAAAAAGTATTTATTTTAGGGGATTTATGTTTTGACTGGTCTCAAGATTTATTTCCATCACTTTTTCCATAATAATTCTATAATACTAATAATGGATCTAAAACAGCTTTTCAAATGATTTCTCATTATAAAATGATTCAGTGTGTGCTATGAATCAACTGGTTTATCATAACAATGATAAACCAGTATGTTTCATAAACAGTATGTTTCAGTATCTAAAATGGATAGTTTAGTATGTATAAGCTATATATACAGTGTCTAGTATTTGAATATAATTTATCGCTTATGAATCATGAAATATCTACCATGAGTTTTGCAGTACCTACTGTAAGTTATTCAGTATCTACTATGAATTACTCAGTTTCTGCTGAGAAAATACAGAAGCAGAGATAACACAGTTGAAATTATATTAATGGGCAGGGCTGCATGCATTTGGTTTCTGTTTCCCAGAATGTGTGTGTGCGTGTGTGTGCGTGCGTATGTGCGTGCATGAGTGCGTGCGTGTGTGTGTGCAGCTCAGGGTCTGGAAAAAAGATATCACAATTTATAATAAAAACCATGAAGACCTGAAAATACTGAACAGGTGAAGATCTATAGACCTGAAAATACTGAACAGGTGAAGATCTATAGACCTGGAAATACTGAACAGGTGAAGATCTATAGACCTGAAAATACTGAACAGTTGAAGATCTATAGACCTAAAAATTTTGAAGACTTCAAGATCTGCAGACCTGAAAATACTGAACAGTTGAAGATCTATAGACCTGAAAATACTGAACAGTTGAAGATCTATAGACCTGAAAATTCCGAACAGTTGAAGATCTATAGACCTGAAAATACTGAACAGTTGAAGATCTATAGACCTGAAAATACTGAACAGTTGAAGATCTATAGACCTGAAAATTCCGAACAGTTGAAGATCTATAGACCTGAAAATACTGAACAGTTGAAGATCTATAGACCTGAAAATACTGAACAGTTGAAGATCTATAGACCTAAAAATACAGAAGGCCCCTGAGTTATCACTCCTAATATTCAATATATAATTATACATTCAGTTGTATTAGAGTATTAATTACACAGTGAATTACAGAGCACCCATTATGAGAACAGAAAAAGGCAAACGGAACATGGAGGACTTCATTCTATAAAAACAAGAAATACAACTACACACAGAATTTCAGCTACTAAATGAGTGAGGTAATTACTGATTAAAAAGTTTTAATACCCACTTAAATCCTGTCATTACAGGTATTATATATATACTGGGAGAAGACAGTTATACTGAGTGATGGGGGAGGGAGGACCACTATACCCACCCACAGAGAAAGAGGACAGTTATACAGTTATCACTGGATTTTATACCGGCTCATTACCACTGGCTCCTCGGGCCATTTTCACATTCAACCAAATTTTTGTCACATCTCAACAAATCTCAGTCTTTTGCACCTTGTTGGTGCAAAATCATATTTCTGCCTGGAAAACTGCCTTATTTTGTCAGATTGAGTAGATTAAATGAAAGAAATGGGAACAAGTGTTTCACTGTGACAGGCTGCAATTAGCCTAAAGATACAAGGAGCCTTGATAAAGGAGTTCCAACCACTCAGCATTCAGCACCACCAGTATACTGATCACCGCCTGATCATCTGGAATTGTCTGCACCTGTTTCTTCACTTAAGATAGATGTGCTTTGTTATGCTTGAATAATTCATATGTAGGTCTCTGTGTATCTTACTAAACAGGACTGGACCTATTTATTACTTATTTTTACTCTCGGTATAGAGGTGAATGCACTTCTGTAACCAAGCTGTTTGGTACTTTGTACCTAGTTTAGACCATTTTATTTCCCAGGATGAGCACAGATTTGGTTCTAGAGTCTGTGTGTTCACAGTTTAGATACGCATGCACACACCATGTCTGGGTGGGGTTTCCTTAGAGAGGCCCTGTGTACCCTCAGTCATGATCTGTTCCTCAGGACGGAAGTTGACGATGGCCTTTCAGGTTATTATTATTATTATTATTATTATTATTATTATTATTATTATTATTATGATCATTTCTGTTATTAGAGTTATCATAGTTATCATAGTCATTATTTTATTTATTTTAATAGTTGTTTATATCCATTACTACAGTCATTAATACAGCTATATTGTAGATTTTATTATAGTTATTCCAATTAGTTGTATAGTCGTTGTTATAGTTAATATATTTATTAACTATAAATGTTTATAGTTAGTTACTATAGTTAGTTGTGGTGTATTATTATGATACTGTTAGTTATTTATTGTGACACATATATTATA
This sequence comes from Nannopetersius ansorgii, assembly GCA_037974605.1. Lineage (NCBI taxonomy): Eukaryota > Metazoa > Chordata > Actinopteri > Characiformes > Alestidae > Nannopetersius > Nannopetersius ansorgii. The sequence goes on along the minus strand of JBBPDE010223008.1, from coordinate 8,648 downwards.
GTTATCATAGTTAGTATTATAGTGATTGTATTTATTATCATAGCTATTATTAGTTATCATAGTTAGTTGGTTAGTTAGTATTATATTTACTGGTATAGTTATTGTAGTCTTTTTTATAGTCATTATTATAGTTATTGTTCTTGTTATTATACTTTGTCTACTGTGAGGCCAACCCAAAACAGCAGGTATTTTTTTTCTTGCTGTGTCACTTGGGTAGAGTGTTTTCAGAGCTCTGGGCTCCCCCTTCCCCTCAGAGAGCCCCACCCACTTTCCTCTGAGAACTTAGTGTTCAATGAAAACAGCTTTGCAGCTTTCAGTCTGGCGTTTGTGCAGCCACGTGAGGATCCATTAAGACCAGTGTGAAATATGAGCCTGTTTTACTCGGCGGATGCGGGTCAGCTGTGCCCTGCGCGGCTCTGTATGAAGCTGCACCAGCGGTCGCCAAATCTTACATTTCTCTCCTGTGAGGCAATTGATGTGCAGCTGTAAAAGAGCATTCTGTAAAAAGAGGAAATACTGTAAATATATTAGATTGTATTATATGGTAGCTATTAATATGTTCTGTTCTGCCTTTGGATTTAACCCCTTTCTGCCAGCCCCTAGTGGCCATTCCAGCCCTAGTGATCATTCTGCCTCCTAGTGACCATTTCACCCCCTAGTGGTCATTCTGCCTCCTAGTGACCATTTCACCCCCTAGTGGTCATTCTACCCCCACCAGTGACCATTCCAGCCCCTAGTGACCATTTCACTCCCTAGTGACCATTTCACTCCCTAGTGGTCATTCCACCCCCCCAGTGACCATTCCATCCCCTAGTGACCATTTCACTCCCTAGTGGTCATTCCACCCCCCCCCCCAGTGACTATTCCAGCCCCTAGTGACCATTTTGTCCCCAAGTGGTCATTCCGCCCCGTAGTGGTCATTCTGCCCCCTAGTGGGCATTCCACAGGTGTAATGGAAGAATGTTTTCATCAGTAGTGCTAATTCATTTAAAACCTTCCAATATAACTGAGGCATCTCCTGAACAGTGCAGTTATATCTCATGGCTGCTGTAAAAAGAGTTTCAGAGGACTGTTAGTGATTGTGGTTCTGTGCTGTTTGATGGTCGGCTGGTTTGCCAGCAGCTCTTTGGCACGGATTTTAGTTTAAAAACAGAGAACTGTGCAGAGCAGATCAATAGAAAGTGTTTTTACAGACAAAATGTCTTACAGAATGTGTTAAGTGTAGTAGTGTTAATGTAATCCACACCAGTCGCTTCTACAACTCACTCTGGGAGGCAGAGAAGAGCTTTAACTCTCTCTGAGTTGAGGCTCCTTGAGCTGATGTGCAGGAACATGATCCCACGTTCATGCTCGTTCATTTTAGCCTCTCTCTCCTCAGGAGAATAACATCCTAAAGAGATCATTCAGATAAAAATCTAATTTTCCCCTCCTTACCCCAAATTTGTGAGTTGCCTTGAAACTATGAGGGTGATGTGGCTAACAAGTAATGCCCCACCATTTAGCATGATGCCTTAATCTTCACACCCTAGACTAATAGAGTTGCTTCCGTGGTTTCTGACATTGTCATAACTTGATATTGTTATGATTGTAATAAGAGTCGACAAATAGCCAGTTGCTACTGTGTTTACTTGTGCTAATGTAGCTTCAGTGCATATTTATGGGTAACATAGAGTTGTACAGTGTCAGAAACTCCATAAGAGAGTCTATTAGAAATCACTGAACACAGAGCTCCCAACTCACATGTGAGACTCCCCCGGTTGACACAGATCTCATGTCATTCTTGTGCTAACTGGGCATATTTGCATGCTCCGATGTTCCTACAAACTAATCGCAGTGAAGCAGTGCTGCGGTTTTTCAGCCAATCAAAATGCAGCTGCTTTCCAATGTTTAAGCCAATCACAGTTGATTTTGAGTGTTTCAGTCAATCACAAAGAGCAATGTTGCAGCGTTTCAGCCAATCACAATGGAGCTCATGTAAAGTAGCCAACACCCCCCCCAATCCACTCACCCTGAAACAAATCTCACTCAAAACTGAAAACCCCCAGGTCCCCCATGGTTTAAGGCCTCTTTAACCAGGTCCCTGTGGAAGAACAAATCAGGCTCTTAATCAAGATTTAAAGTCTTTGGGCAGCGGGTCGTCCCACAGAGGCCGTCTGAAGGGGTGGAGTTGTAATAGAACTTGGATTGGGGCGAGTCTGGTGCAGATGGGTCCTCTCCACGGCAACACCGTCTTCTTGACGGTGATCAATCATGTGAGCCAGGCAGCGTTGTGATTAGCACACGCCCTTCACGCCTCAGCGAAGGCAACCCAAGACAAATGTCCACCTTGTTAACCGACCGGGACAAAAATCCGCGGGCACTTGACGGGATTAGACAAGGCACTGGTTATGGAATTTGTATGGAAAACATCAACAAAATGTGTTGGTACTGAATGCATTAGTGGTAAAATGCATTTTCGCATTAGTGATATGACACAAACCATGGAGGCCCAGTTGTATAACTGTTCACAGATATTGCAGGATACAAGTAATGCTAATATTTTATACTAAAAGCCATGATTGGTCAGGGATCTTGTTGGCACATTGGAACCTTCTGTAATAGTAATCCAGTATCCCAAATGCAGTTATGAAATAAAATACTTTCTTATTTTGTGATTGGTCAGAAAACTGTATGCCCCCTTTGCCCTCTCCTGAGAGACTCATATTTACCATCACAGTTAATGGCAAACAAAAGACATCTGAATGCAGCCTTTCAGAGTAAAGGGAATGGGTGGGGCTTGTGTTATGGACACGCCTGAACTGATTGGAGTTGGTTAATTATATGAGGCTGAAATTCTTCATTCTAGGGATGCACCGATTGATCGGTCAGTGATCGGAAACGGACGATTTTTGGCCTGATCAGTGATCAGCCGATCACTCGCACGTATTGCCGATTTCAAACCGATCTTTTTTGGGGGGGGGTTATTTATTTGTTTATGTATTACATTTTATTTATTTAAATTTGTAAAGAAAATTTGTTATGAAAAAAATCTTTATATTAAAGAAAATTAGATTTTTGTTTGTATTTGCTGTAGAGCAGCCACTATCATATGTCACTATTATAAAAGTAAACAGGGAAAGTAACTACCACATTACATTAAAAAAGTTGAAACCCATTTTTTGTGTCGTCATCGACTACATGCAGCAGCTGTAATTTTCTGTTATCTGGGTAAAAAATTGGTATCAGTAAAATCGGTATCGGCTGATCACACTTACAAAAAAATCGGTAAACAGAATCGGCCAAGAAAATTGCAATTGGTGCATCCCTACTTCATTCTGTTATTGAAAACTGAAACAGATTGTGACCTTCAAGTCAAAGATCATATTAAACCTGGAAAAATGCATCTTTACACTCCTGTTATTCGCGGTTTGTTTGTATTTAAGTAAGTCCATGCTGAGTGAATGGCCTCCATTCTGTTTGTGAATGGAAAACATTAAGGGCGTCTGTGCGTCACATGGTGCAGAAACAAAGCTGTTCGATCCTCCTCAGCCTGCATGAAGAACCGTTGGGTGCTTTTTGCAGATAAAGCACTTCTGTCTTCCCTGTTCTGGAGGAAAGCCTCCAGGCCATCAGACACTGTTCGGTTCAGGCTCTGGTCGTTACATATGCACATAGAACTGAAATAATGAGTTACAGCTAATTAGCACTCGGAGTGAAGGAGCAGGAACCGGTTTTCTGTCTGCTCTTATTCCCTCTGCTGGAGTCTGGGGGCTGTTCCATTAATTATGGAGAGTTTTTGTTTTAGTTCGGTTGGATGGTTATATAGCACCACTGTCAGAGTCTGGATCACTGAGCTAAGATCTGCTCAGTTTCTTATTTCTAACAGTATGTATATATACACATATATATGTAAAAGCTGTATATCCTGGATTTAAATGTATATATTGGGTAATAGGTTTATTCCTGCCCAATCGGTATTATTAATATGTTATAGATTTCATATATTACTATATTTAAGGATATACACACAGTATAATTATGTAATGGCGTAAGAAGCTGCTGATTGCAGAGCCTTTGAGAATCAGTGTGTGTGTTTTTCTGAGCGTCTGGTCAAGGTGAACCAGTCTGGAGGAGACTGTCCGTCTCCCCTCCCCCACACACTTCCGCCGATCAGACAGGACGTCCCTCGTAAGATGAGTCTGCATCTCCTTCCAGCTGGCAGACATGAACACAAGAGGCGTAAAACAGAGCTGAATACAGAGTGAACTATCAATCCAAAATCACAGAGCAGAAACAGCCAGAACCAACAAAAACTAGACTGAACGCAGGTATCTATTATATACACTAAACAAACCAAATGGGAAGCTGGATGTTACAGGTGGAAAACTAATGAGGAGGCGGGGCCAAGACTAAAATCAGAATCAGAAAACTATTGATCCACAGAAAATTGCATGTAATGACTGAACAGACACAGAAATAAGAACATAAAATTAAAGTCTAAATGAAATCTAAATTAAAAATCTGTAGAAAAATCTCAATATAAAAATACACTGTGCTATACAGTAAACCCCAGCAAAGTCATTATTTTTTCTAATAACCAAACTAATACCTGTCTGCAGAAAGATATACTCCTCTTTTTTTTGTTTTTTGTGTAATTTTTCATGCATTTTAGTGCTGGTTGTGTGTGTTTTGGCTTAAAAATGCCCGCTGGGGGCAAACCTTTTGAAGTGTGTGTGTGTGTGTGTGTGTGTGTGTGTGTGAATAATAAAGACGGGGGGGGGGGGCATGTAATTACAGAGATTAACGCAGTGGGAGTTTCATTGTGTTATTGATACGTGCCGATGCAGTAAGTCTGCTGTTCTCCGTTCATAATAAACTGATCAAATTCATCCAGAATGAAAAGTAATTTCTCCTTTTTCTGTTTCTTCCCTCAGCCGTCTGTCCTACAGGAGTACAGATATCTTTATCAAGGGACGCTGGTCATGGTAAGCTGGCGTTTCTTCTGATCTTAATGCTCATCATCAGCATTCGTATATACATACATAAATATATAGAGACCAGTTTTCCCTTTTTTCTGTTTGTACAGTTTGCGGTAGTGTGTGTGTAAAACGCACAGGTTGCTATTCTATGAGCTATTGCAGTGTGAGCTGGGTAAAAAATAAGAAATGCCTCCACATGTGTTGTGAGTGCAGTAGTGTTTCTACAGAAGCTTTTCTGTTTTCTGTATTCCAGCAGCTTCACTCCTGATGGGATGAAACAGTCACACATGCACACACACTGTGCTCTTAACATCACTATTTTATTGTTGCAATTCTAAAATAATGTAAGAGTGTCGTGTAGCTCAACATTTCCGAGTTATAATAAATGATTTATTGAAGTATTATTTTTACTTTTTCTCCAAAAATGTTATGTTTGGAATTTTGAATCAGGTGTGGTCAGTAGTGTGTAAAAGAATAGTGACATGCACATTTTACACAGACACACTCCTACAAATTACAAACGCAACAATCAGGAGAAAAGAAAGGTGCGGTCTCTTCTTTTTTCCATGGCTGTATACATACGTGTAGAATAACATATTCTAATGATCTGTGTAGCTGTTTGTGTCTGTCTCTCTCTCTTTCTCTCTTTTAGGCAATATGTTAATCTAAATATATTTAACCCTAATTGATATTATGCGCAATTACATTTAAACTTGTATAACACAAATATGTATTTCGTTCAGTAGATGATCTTTTTCAGCCTTTATGTCATTATGTTCTCATTCAGGTTGTGCCATATAACTCTCTATTGTCTTATCTTTGCTCCTCTTGGTGCACTGAGCATGTTCATGAAAAAGAATTTCCCCTCGGGATAAATAAAGTTCTTTCTTGTCTTATCATCTCTTCAGTTCACTCTCTCTCTCTCTCTCTCTCTACTACTATAGTAGAATTAACGTGTTCATTTCGATCAGTTAATCACAGAAAAAATTATGCATTAAAAAAAAGTAACGCTGATTAACCGCATGAACTCGGTCTTGTCACGCACACCAGAGCACGTGAGGTCAGTCTCCGCGTTTAGGCTCATCCATCACGCTACATTTGGGCAAAAGGTCCAGTATATTCCTGTTCGCTCGAGACAGGTCCGGTTCTGTAAAAAAAGTGGGTGCAGACAGGAATGCGCTGCTTGGCCCAGTGAGCCAGTTAGGACTTTTTGTATCATTGGGAGTAAATCAAGTCTAAAACGTCAAAGCATTTAGGAGCGAACCTGGCGGTCCGAGCCAGAACAGGCCTCCATCCCAGTGCCAGCGGCCCGCCTCTCTGAACCAGGCACTCAAACCCAAACTGAGCTCAGCTGCCTGTGACCGACTGACTCCGCAGCAAAATGGTTTCTGTTGCTTTGTCTTTTTAGATGCCTTGTATGCTGGATGCCAGAACTGTTATATTAGGGGGTGACGTGCCCCCCAAACCACGCCCCCTCCCCTTTATCCATCCAGCGATTTTTATGTGTAAAACACATGAGACGCGGAGTGAAAACACTATGCCCACCCCCCCATCACCAACCCCCCCCCCCCCCCCCCCATCCACCACCAGTGTGATGAATTTAGATGAATTAATCATAGAGCTTGTAATTAATTTTTTTATTGCATTACAGACACCCTATCAGTTATCAGAGTGGCTCAGTCAGGAAACAGTTCACATGTATGAATTGCTTTAGATTTCATTGAAATTATAAATGAAATGCAGAAGCTTTGCTCTCTTCTCTCTCTGAGGCAGGAGGGGTCAATTCAGGTCAGATGTTATCAGATCAAATCCCCTTTCTCATTTAGACCAGTTTTGGAGCGATAATGACCTTTGACCTTTCTCTGTGTCCGGCGGCAGGCAGGGACGGCTCCGTCCTCGCGGGGTCCCAGTGCTCCGGGATCCCCGGCCCCATCTATCGTGGTAGGATTTCAACACCTCGAATTTAAGAAAAGGGGATATATAAGTGGAAATCATGATTATTATTATTTATTTATTTATTTGTTTGTTTTATCAACACCAATATGGGCTTAACCTGCAGCTACCTGCACCTCTGCACAGAGCAGAGATTTTTATTGATTTTTTTTCTGTCAAACTGTCTTATTTTGAGCACACTGAGTAGACTAAATGAAAGAAATGGGAACAAATGAGCTGTATCAAACAGATACAGAGGAATATGGAATGACCTCATTGTTTACAGTACAGTAAAAACTAACACCCCCTACAGGGAGACTGCAGTTTAGCCGGGCGAACTCTCTGCAGTGTATCTGCATCTAAATGATGCTCTAGAATATACAGGTTGGGATTATAACAGTTATACATTTTATTCTTACTATCCTTAGCTTCACCACTTTTTCTCCAACCCTCCCCACCCCCACAGGCCAGGATGGATAATCAGGTGATCGGCTATAAGGATTTGGCTGCGATTCCTAAAGATAAAGCCATTCTGGAGGTGGAGCGTCCTGATCTGATGGTATACGAACCACATTTCAACATTTCGGCTCTGGACCGAATTGGCTTGACCCGCAGCAGAGAGGTCAGTACTGAGTGGAATCTGAGCTTTCTGTATCTTTCCGAGTTTATTTGGAGATTATTGAAGTCTGACCTGTTTCTCCTAAACCACTCATTTAGGAGTCAGGAGTAAAGGAAACGAATCAACTTAAGACAAAAGTTCTGCTGTTCTCATCTGCTTCTCAGTTTTCTTCTCTTTAACAGCCGTATGGATCTCAGAACTAGTTTTGAGACTTAAATTTGATCTCAGACAAATTTCAGATTTCAGAACCATTTTTAAAAAACTAAGTTTTCCTCTGGATCTTCTGGTTGATCTGAAGATCTGATGATCTGAGACAAACAGAGATCAGAGCAGTGAGAGAAAAGACATTTCATTTTAAAAGGTTAGAGGAATCTCTTTCTCAGGAGCTGAATTTAAGAAATGGAAGGAAATGGTCAGAATCTCATATTGATGTTAAACTGAGTTCAGTTATGTTTGCGTTGATCTGAGCAAGTTTCTCATCCTTTCTCTCTCTCTCTCTCGCTCTCTCTCTCTCGCTCTCTTCCTCCCCTCGCTTTTTCTCTTTTTCTCTGTCGCACTTTCTTAATCTATCTTTTCTCTTCCCTTTTCTGTCTCTCATTGTTTCCTTGTCTCTATTTTTCTTTCTCTTTCAACACATCCATGTCTCTTTCCCCAACTTCTTTCTTTCTCTCTACAGAGATCGATGTCTCCTCACTCCATCTCGCCGCCTCCATCCCCTGAGGTGAGACATTGTTCTGGGCTTTTAAGTAATTATACACTGTTTTGCTGTTTATCTGTATTAAACAAACAAAAATCTTTCATACAAAACCAGAAAATGAATTTCCGTGAATATATGTGAAGTGTGATTGCTATATTTGGTGGCATTGTTTTTATGGGCAAAAAAGTTCGTGTATAAACAAAATTGCTCCCCTTGAAAACTCGAACCCCTCTCTTCTGGTTCAGAGGTCAGGCTCGGAGTTGGCCATCTCTTACCAAGCCATTTATGGGTGAGGATGCCTGAATTCCCAGGCATTCCCAGGCTGATTACACAGGTCACACTGGTCACACAGTGATTACACTTACTCTGGTCCGATCGGCAGAGTCCTTCACGGTCTTCAAGCGTTGCCTGAAGACCCACCTCTTCAAGGAGCACTTTGGCG
>JBBPDE010222997.1:0-13316 GCA_037974605.1 Nannopetersius ansorgii | reverse complement strand
ACTGTCCTACTGCTCTACTGTTCTACTGTCCTACTGCTCTACTGTCCTACTGTTCTACTGTCCTACTGCTCTACTGTTCTACTGCTCTACTGTTCTACTGTTCTACTGCTCTACTGTCCTACTGCTCTACTGTTCTACTGCTCTACTGTTCTACTGTTCTACTGTTCTACTGTCCTACTGCTCTACTGTCCTACTGTTCTACTGTCCTACTGCTCTACTGTTCTACTGCTCTACTGTTCTACTGTCCAACTGCTCTACTGTCTTACTGTCCCACTGTTCTACTGCCTTACTGTCCCACTGTTCTACTGCTCTACTGTCCTACTGCTCTACTGTTCTACTGCTCTACTGTTCTACTGTTCTACTGCTCTACTGTTCTACTGCTCTACTGTTCTACTGTTCTACTGTTCTACTGTCCTACTGCTCTACTGTTCTACTGTCCTACTGCTCTACTGTCCTACTGCTCTACTGTTCTACTGTCCTACTGCTCTACTGTTCTACTGTCCTACTGCTCTACTGTCCTACTGTTCTACTGTCCTACTGCTCTACTATCCTACTGCTCTACTGTTCTACTGTCCTACTGCTCTACTGTTCTACTGTTCTACTGTTCTACTGTCCAACTGCTCTACTGTCTTACTGTCCCACTGTTCTACTGCCTTACTGTTCTACTGTTCTATTCTGTTATTCTATTATTCTGAATAATAGAAAATTACACTAAAGATGTAGAAAAATCCAACCTTTAATTTGAGAAGAAAAATCCTACAGTAGGGAATATGCTCAGCTGCTGTAGGCTGAAAAAGCAAATATATGCATATTAGCTTTTTTGATATCACTAAAACTGTGAATTTAAAATGGGCTTTTGTGATTAATATCCATAAATGGTTTACCTATTACATGTTGCATTTTACATTAAACATTTTTCAATATGAAGCAAATCTGATATTCCATTCTGTTGGATTTAAGATCAGAGCAGTGGGATGTTCTCCATGACTCTACCAACATCAGACTGGGCTTTAAAAGCACCACCTGGCGATGTGTCATCTCACACACTTGCCCTGGAGCTCAGATCTTCCAGACCTCCAGACTCAGGCACAAACATAAGCAAACAACCTGAGAAGACACAGCCAAAACCCCACTGCCATGGCGACAAGCCCCTCGTGCTCAAACTACTCAAACTATTTATCTAGAACTGCTGTGCATCTCAACTGATGGATGAAGTAAGAAGCCATTATTACTCATGAATTAATCAAAGCCTTCATATTAGAGTACCAACTCTCTGAACTCCACGCTGCTCTCAATTTGTTTCTTATTGTTTTAGTTCAGAACGTGATGCACGTCTCTAAGAACAGAATCACCAGCTACAGAGAGACTATAGACCTTCAGCAGTACACAGGAACGCAACCAAGCCACCACTTTTTCCATTTAAACTGGGGTCAATCATGTCAGCTGCTTCAGCGGGACACAAAAAAAGCACAAAAAACTATGAAAGAAATTGGGTTTACTGAAAATGACCATGTTTGGCTGTACGGTAACCCCCCACTTTTACTAATCTTTACGGAGAACCAAACTGATAATGGTACGTGGATATATATATACAGCATTCGAAAATTAATTTACTATTTTTATATAAAAATGCAGCTACATTTCATTATAAAATTTTACTGTATATATATATATATATATATATATATAATATATATAATATATATATAAAGTGCGCCTTGAGATGGTAAAATACGGCTGTACTTAGAGGCGGTAGGTTTGAATCCGAGAGCGTTATGTTGTGCAGGCGCGAGCCTCCTGCAGCATGTTGTGGCTGCTCCGTGTCTTGTCCTCGTATTTTAGTGTTTCAAACATTTTTCCCCTCAATTTTCAACAGTTATCTCAGTTTATTCAGTATTACTAAGCTAACATCTAAACATGTGAGTAGAGAGAGTTATTTCGTCCTTTCTGTTTTAGCTCTCCACACGTTGCTAATGCTAACACAGCTAGCGGGATCGATAAAGTTTTCTGATGATTTATTTCTCCTTGCTGCTGCTATTTGTAGAATCTGTGGCAGCTGCAGACCAGAATCTCCTCCATGGATCACCTCAGTGTTTCTCTTGTTTTTCGTTTTGTCCTTCTTAAAGTCCTGCATTTTTATTACTGTACATTAAATTAAAAGAGGCGAATACTGGTTTACCTTTCCATTTTCTTTTAGGGTGATGCATTAAACTGAGGTTAAAATGAAATTAAAGTGTTCTGGGCGCAGATTTGGGGGCAGATTTAGGGTTTACACTATAAAAATGAAGCATTTTTAGGTATTTTTTTACCAAAACACAACAACGCAGTTTTTATCTATACGCGGGTGCTCTTGGAACGTAACCCCCGTGGAAAGCGAGGGATTACTGTATTGTCAGATCCAAAACGCAACAGAATACATTTTACTAAAATGACCATTATATTAAATAATATTTATCAAAATCAGGCTAACTACTCTAGAACTATTACTACTGATACTGATTCATTCACTTTCTCCTCCGTTATCCTTTCCAGTATTTATTGTAATCATCAGCTCCAACCCCAAAAACTGGAGCCGCCTCTGAGTGAGAGCAACATCAAAAAAGGGACTAAAGTTGTGCAAAAGGCTACTTGCGGTCATTCGAAGCCTTTTCTTGTTGCCTTAATCCCTCTGCGCCCAGTTTTGTGGCTCGACTCGAGCTTGGGGATTAGGATTAGTTAATATGTAAGAGGTTGGGCTGGCATTGTGATGCACTAGTAAGAGGGACTTTAAGGACCTTAGGCACTTCAAGTCAAAGTGAACTTTATTGCCATCTCTAGTCTAGAAAGAGACCAAATGGAGAAACTCGCTGTAAACACAGTGTGACGACCATAAGACACTGTGAAACAAACAAAACACTGCAAATAAGCACGGAATAAGGTAAGGGCGAGATGTACCCAGTGTGTGGACAGCTCTCCGTGCATTATATATAAATATAAGTCAAATAAAATGTGCAACATGCAAAAAGTATGACCAGGATATCCAGTATAATCAGTAGTACAGAATAAAACAGTATAAAACAGTATAAAACAGTTTGTAACAAGTGAAAAAAGCAGCACATTTTTAAAGAGTTGTGCAACCAGTACAGACAACATGACCATTTCACTGTAAAGTTCACTGTAAAGTTTACTGTAAAGTTAACTAGCATGTTTCACGATAAGTAACAACTGATTTTAACTTTTGTAAACTGTTTGTGTGTAAAGTAGCACATTCTGAAGTTAGTGTTTGCTGAAAATTAAGTTACAGTTTCTTCGAAAGTATGTAAGCTTGCATTAAACTAAGTGGTATCAAGAATATTATTATCGTTTACATTGTACAGACGTTCCCCAGGCAGCTGATTTAGCCGAACAGCAGGGTAAAATTACTACTCCTCTTGTGTTATAATGCCACAGTGCTTCCCCGACCCTTTATTTCGACCTGAAATCAGCCCCAGACAGCAATAATCTGCAAAGTCGAACTCAGTGGACTAACAGTTATTCGGGACTAGGGAGAGAACACCAGCATGTTTCTCAGATTAGAGCTTCACCAAAACAGATTCAGCTTGAAACAGCCTGTACACAGCCCAGGACTTCAGCCCCTATATTCACACGTATTAATGCACCTGCAGGGCTCTGGTTTGTTTGGCTGTGGGACGCATGCTGGACACAATCCTGATTTCTGGCACTTGGGCGGCGAGCGCAGACAGGAGGAGCTCCAGGGAAAGATTAAATCAAGAGATTAAATTCTCCACATGCTCACGTTAATAGCGACGGCGAATAATCTGATGCTTGAAAATCGGGTCATCAGGATAGAACCTGAGGGAAAGCAAAGAAACGGGAAAGATTAACTCAAACAGGCCCTGAGGCTACATGCGTCCGCGGCTTCATCAACAGGCAGCGCCCCCCAAAAAAACAAACAAAATAGCTAAAAGGAAAACCATGTAAAACAGCCAGCAGTGATGTTACAGTTCAGGACGCGGTCGCGTCCTTTAAATCCAGAGAGAAAGCCAAAGGAATGTTATCCAGTAATACGACAAGAGACACGGTGCCACTGCAAGGCTTGGTTTAATCTAGGGAATAATCTGGGCTTAAAGAAGCTCCGCTAGGTCAGCACACCTCGGTCTGTCCAGACCACGGCCAGAACCCGACTTCCTCTGGAGCTCAGCCATCAGACGGGCTCCGAAAACAGAAGGTGGGGGCGGAGCAGGAGGAAGGACTCGCGTTACCAGATGGCACAGAATGACTCTCTACTGACTGGACCAGATCTGGAACACGCAATGCTATTAGTGGGGGAAAAGGTCCAGGAGCGGAGGGGTGGGAGCCTCAGGCTGGGGGTCGTACGCTATCACTACTGTTCCACGAACATTTCTTTTATATAACCGGTAACTTTTTCTAAAATAATTAGTTACAGTCCTAAAACGTGATTGGCTGAGCCATATTTGGCCAAGTGGGTCGGATACTTGCTTGTGGACCAAGAGGTCACGGGTTCGAATCCTACCTTCAGCACCACCACTGGGTTCCTGATCAAGACCCTTAACCCCAAGTGTCTCCAGGGACACTGCCCCCTGTAGGTAGGGAGTGGAAGTCACTGATAAATAAGGTAAACGTATCTGACGTCGATATATGAGTGCTTTATAACTAAAACCACTAAACAGTGAACAGACTAATCTGTAACGCTGCTTGTGTGAACTGATAGACACAGTAAGAACCCAGTTCTGTTTCAACTGAGGGGCTGGTGACTTATTTCCTGAAAGAGTTGATCGGAAGCTAACTGGCTCCATTATTACTCATGAATTAATCAGAGCCTTCATATTAGAGTACCAACTCTCTGAACTCCACCCTGCTCTCACCTGTACTGGAATCAATTTGTTTCTTATTGCTTTAGTCCAGAACGTGATGCACGTCTCTAAGAACAGAATCAGCAGCTACAGAGAGACTATAGACCTTCAGGAGTACACAGGAATGCAACAAAGCCACCACTTTTTCCATTTAAACTGGGGTCAACCATGTCAGCTGCTTCAGCGGGACACAAAAAAAAACATGAAAAACAATGAAAGAAATTGGGTTCACTGAAGCTGCTTTGTAAAATGACTAAGTTTGGGTATCTTATTATTATGACATGGCAGAAATGCATTATATTACTGAAGGGGTTCGATTTAAAACATCACAGCACAGTCAGAAATTCGGAAAGTAACAGTTCGGAAAGTCCAGTCTCTGTAAAAATGGGACCACGAGGCACTCTGAAGCAGCTCAGACAGTGTGAGGTGAGCAGAAGAGAACGGAGAGCTTCAGTTAAATGGCCGGTCGTCCCTGAGCTGCTCACCTCACACTGCAGAAATACCGAGGACCAGCTACAAACCAGCGGTTTACAAACTCGTCCTCAGGGATCCACAGTTCAGCTCCACCTGCAACACACTGAGTAAAAATGAGAACCGCCTTAAGAACTTTTTTAAGGCTTTAAACAACGAAAGTATGTGACAGAAATGCATAATAAGTACTGAATAGACTGCCATCCCATTATCTACTTTAATTAATGTTATTTTTTAATCAATGGATTGATACAAATACAGAAAACCTCCACTTTTCACGAGGATTATGTTCCATTGTGCTTTGGTAAAAAAAAAATGTGCAAAAATGCCTATTTTTATAGTGTAAACCCTAAATCTGCCCCCAAATCTGCTCCCAGAACACCTCAATTACATTTTAAACGCATTACCCTTAAAGAGAATGTAAAGGTAAATAAATAATCAGAAAACTTTAAGGCTTAAAAAATGGTTAGCGGTTAGCATTAGCGGTTATCCTTAGCAGCCTGACTCGTACACAAAAGAAAAGTTGAAATAACTCTCTCTACCCACATGTTTAGACAGAGCACAGCTTACTAATACTAAATAAACCGAGATAACTGTTCTCCGAAACAAATCTGCATTAGACTGAATCCGCGAACGCTGATCCGTGTAAATACTGAGGAGTTACTGCTTAAGGCTTTTGCCGCATTCATCAGTTTAAACGTGGTGTATTTTGGGTACCGACCCTCAGTGAGAGTAAAATTCCTGATATATTACTGTTGTACTTTTACCCCACTGCTCCACCCTTTCTGCCATGTCTAGGCTTGGACAGAAGTTGGGGGGAGGAGGTCTTTCTGTCTTTCAGCTCCAATTAGCAAAGTCAAGCAAGCATGACCAAACGAGCCGCTTTCTATAAAAACGAGACAAACCGCATTTTAAGACCAAGGTTTCAATGCTGTCAATGAACGCGTGTTCGACTGCAAGGGCTGCTCTGGCACATAATCTATACGTCGGCCTCTCATCTTTCTCCATTCGTCCGGCTGTTTTCGGAGATTGTAGATCTCGGATTATCTTCAAAGAGAACACAACTGGTCTCTCCGCCGATCACTGAGGCCGAACGCTTCCAATGAAAGCTGTCCTACCCAATTAAGCCTGGATCTCTACAGAGGCTCGGTGATGTGGAAAGTGGAGATGGGCCTCCAGAGCTGACAGACTCTAATAACTTAGTCAAGACAAGTAATGGCAAAGCAATCCATCACACATTCATAACATTTGAGTCAGAAGAGATTTCCATCAGTTCGCAGCCACTTCATGCACAAACACAGTCACTGCATTTTATCCACGCGCTCCTTTATCATCGCTGCTGCACAACGGAAGGTTTTACAACTAGTTGCACATCTTCAGGCCCCGCCTGCACTGCAGTTTCACGTTTTCTCTGCTCTAACGCCACTAAGATTAGGCTGAGGCTGACGAATAAACTGTACAAAAACCTGTGAGATCACATCTACAGCACAAGTATCTTCTGTTTACTACAAGAAAACCAGGTCCCTGAGACACATACACAGGTAATGCAAATTAAGTTTGATGTCATCTTGGTTCATTAGTTTCTCTCCTTCTTAATGTGTTTGGGATCATCAGCTGTGAGAGTCGGGTTGGTCCACAGTTAGTGTCCTGTTCCTCTACTGCACATTATGGCCAGAACCACTGGACTCAGTAAAACACAACAGTCCATCATTCCCTTATTACAGAACAGAGTCTGGGCTCTGTTTACTGCAGAATTACAGGAGTTCCTTCAGCATTTAGTTCATTAATATTAATCTACAATGTAGAAAGTAATACACACTGAATGACTGGTAGTTTACATTTGAATGGAAAAAGTAAATGCATTGTACAAAAATGTCAACATAGTTTTATATTTACGGCATTTATGAGACGCTTTTATCCAAAGCGACATTCCAATTCTTAACTACCGGGGGCAGTCTCTCCCTGGAGCAACTTGAGGTTAAGCGTCTTGCACAGGGTCCCAGTGGTGGTGCAGAAGGCAGGATTCAAACCCATGACCTCTTGGTATAGAGGCAAGCATCCTACAACTAGGCCACCACCACCTCTAGTTTCCTAGGACAGCTATAGCGACAGCTACTTCTATGTCCCAGTACTTTTGTCCACATTGTCCAGTTGGTCTGGTTTAAAGTTCAGAGCAGGACGCTGTTTAATTTCCATATTCTGAGGACAGTAATGAAGAGACTCTGGCGATACAGTGTTACGGACTGGAGCCTCGTAAAGTTACAGTGGCAGCAGGTAACAGTGACTTCGCAAGATCACACGTTATCTTAGTTGCTAGGTAACAGACATAAAAGTGGATCATTGATGTTAGATTCGCTTATTTAGGATTCCTCGAGATAAGATAGGATTCCTGATTCCAGTTCGGATCTGCTTCTGTAATACCAAACTGAACAAAATCTTACATTCGTCTTATTTTAACTTTATACTGAAGAAGGGAGTTTCCGTAATATGGGCCCTGGTCTCTTCGGCTGTTGGCCAAATCAGAAGAAGCTGTCAAGGAAAATGTTCTTGTGCCAGCCAGGGCCACAGATATAGCTTTAGATCCTCCAGGTACACAAAGCATATGCAGATGACTATGCAAACAATGCTCTGTGTGAACACGAACACTGTAGTTAAAACCAAGTGGAAAGGAGCTTTACTGCTGGAGCGCGAGGAAGCCGACGCTACTTTGGCTTTATTGGCCACCTGGCTCATATTCCTCCTCTCTGATATGATGCTAGGGGCTGGAAATTGCAATATTCTGCCACCACATGCAAATGCCAGCCTTCTGGAAAACACTGGGAAATATGGATCCAATTCCAGCCCAGAACCCAGCGGTGAAAAGCGCGGTGTGGAGAGGAGCAGCTGCGGAGGATCATCGATGAGGAAAGAGTCCACATTAAAAACCCATCTAATTGGGCCCGAGGGAGCGATGCATGGGCGCCCAGTAGTCTGGCTCGGGCCGACTCCGGCCTGCCAGCCCACAGGGAGTGGAGCAGAGCTCAGCGGCGCTATTCATATGCTAATGGCAGCACAGCCTGTGTGGCTTTGGTGTTGTGAATCAGACAACATGAGTCCAAATCATCCAAAATCATGTTTACTGGGCGGCTGTGCAGGAAGGAAATCTGGATCCAGTCCCAGTGCGGAGCTTCGCTGTCTAGTCCGACTAACTAAACAAAGGTCTGCCTAATTTAGTTAGCGGCCCTGGAATAAGGATCTCCATCTGCGCCTCACAACACTGGCTTTCCCTTTTCACTGCCAGTAACTCCTAAAAGTACAAGGGCTTCCATCCCACTATCAGCCTTAAATCATTCTGACATGCGCCTTGCAGACAGACTGCAGAGGGCTTCAGTCGAAACAGCGAAGCTCAATGAAAACCATAAAACAACCGAAGGACTTCTGACACGCCACTCATCGATTTTTTCAACCCCGTTTTTTGAATAATGGTGCCAGTGTACAGCGTCCCTGTTCTTTACACTGTCAGGCTTTTGTTCGGGTTTGAGAAAACAGAGCAGGAGTGTTTGCATGACTTTCTTCTTCTCGGGGTGGAATTCACTTCAGAACACTATGGATAGACAAACAAAGAGAGAACTGTATCCGCACGGGCCTTTATCACCTCCTGTATATACTGTAGCTTGATGTAGTGGTGGTTTTGTGCAGGCAGTGTATACTGAAGGGGTAAGGAATGTTTCCTGCTAGATTTACAGCATTTATCAGACGCTTTTATTCAAAGCAACTTCCATTCCCTACCTACAGGGTGCAGTCTCTGTGGAGCAAGGTTAAGGGTCTTGCTCAGGAACCCAGTGGTGGTGCTGAGAGCAGGATTCGAACCCATGACCTCTTGGTTCAGAGGCAAGTGTCCTACCCACAAGGACACCCCCACCCTCTAGATTACTTTTGGGCAGTCAATCAAAATGTCATTTATACAAATAAAAAATGATGACAATTTTAGGGCTCATAAAAAAATCACAGTATGTGGATCTTGGGGAAATAAAGAAAATGTAAGTAAAAGGGTGTTGGACTGAATGGGTAGCACACTGTTCTTCAGGACACATTTAACTGAGCTTTGGTTGCACACTGGCCGTATTAACCAGGCTGTCAGACCTCACTCCTCGTTAGGATAATGAGACCCAGCGGGCGACGACACTCAGCGAAAGGCACAATTCAGAGTCGGGGGTGGCCTTCTTATTCACTGTCCACTGACAAGGTAAAACAGTAACCGCAAGAACCGAATTAATAACTGTTCGCTGAACCCCCGCACTGATGTGGAAACGGCAAACTTCCTCCACATTTTTTAACTTTTGTGATGTCTGGGCCTCATCCGCCACGCCCCCTCTTCCTCATGCTGGGTTGCTAAGCACCACCCAAACATAAACAAACAGCACGAGGACGAGGGGGCGTGGCGGATAAGAACCAAACATAAACAAACAGCACAAGGACGTGGCGGACAGCATTTTTCATGGCAATATATACATTTACATGCATTTAAGTGCTAAATTATTAAGAAAAATATTACTTATAATTTACGAGAATGCAATATATTTCTCCTTGCTGCTGATTGGCTGCTGCCCCTTGACGCAGTTGCAGTCAAGAATGTCGCCCGTGGAGCGTCTCGAGTGTTTCTCCTGTTTTTCGTTTTGTTCTTCTTAAAGCCTGTGTTTTTATTTCTGTAAATGAAATGAGTTTATTACTGTATTTACCTGCTTATACCAAAGAAAAGGCGTTGCATGAATTCCAGTCCAGTCTATACAGGAGTAACATCATCAGTTCAGTGTAAACTGTACAGTACAGATACGGGTTTACCCTCACACTCATCACTGCTGCTGCTGGAGCATCTTCCCATTGAAGCACCTGGTTCAAGTGAATAGAATTTCTGTTCTCCTCTAAGTAGAGGGAAGTCATTGTCTGTGATAATCATCCATATGCTACAGATGTGGCAGCCAGCTATTAGGGTGGAAAACCCTGGAGTGTTCCTTTAAGGCAATCTGTAGACTTGGCCTGACTTCTGGCAACCAGACGCATCCCCCAATCAAACAGCCCCGATGAGGAGAGCTGTCTTCTTCCCCGGATTGAGGATGATTCCCAGGCTCTGTCTTTGTTTATGGAATGCGTAGTCAGATCCACACGCAGCGAGGATTTAATAATGGAACTGGCACCCGGTTTCTTCGAGGGAGGGGTGCAGGAAAAGGACACGGCCAGCCTTGAGGGAAAGACTGAGCTCAGCAATCGCCTTCATTTATCTCTTCTCTCTTCCTTTATCCCCCCAACATCTATCTCCAAAATCCCACCGCCCGCCTCCTTTGTCCCTCCATCACACGGCGACGCCCCCAGCCGTTGCGAGAGAGGTGTGTTGCTGTGGAAACGTAGTGCTTGAAGCCCAACCTCCTGGTTAAGGTGAGCGGCTCAGGAGATTAACCTTTTAATCTTCAGCTCTTCGTGCCGCCTTGCTGTTCTCAACCTCCAGAGGACGTTCCGCTCAGCCGAACAGCGCTGGCCCATCAAGCTGAGTGCCTGCACCCTTCAAGCGTAATTGCATTTAATTAAGCTTATGCTGAAAGTGAGCAGGATTGACATACAGACAGTGAAGGAGGCTCCGGAGTCCGAAACTGAACGGGGGCTGAAGGAAATGGGTCAGCTCTGCATTAGAGCCCGACCGATAAAGGATTTTGAAGGCCGATACTGATACAAATATTTGTTGGTTTTAAAATCAGATATTCCGATATATCGGCCGATATATATATATATATATATATATATATATTTTTTTTTTTTTTTATTTCAGAAACATCAAACAAAACATGAACAGATTTCCCTAACATTAGTTATTGAACACACTTCACCGATGATCTCACTCGCGGGTAAATGGTTCTCTCCGTCCGACTCTGGCTTATCAACAGGTTGCAGGATGTGTGGCACGTTATACACGAGTGTTGCCAACAGAGACGGTGTAGAGTGCCCTCTGGTGGACAAACTATATGATGCCAACACCCATAACACGGTTGAAGGGTGTTTCATTCGTTTTTTATTTTATTTTTGAAATATTCATTTATCGGCCGTCAGAAACGCCGATACCAATAGTTTGGAAAATGCCTAATATCGGCCAATAATATCGGCCTGCCGATATATCGGTCGGGCTCTACTCTGCATGTCACAACACTGTGGATCTACTTACTAGCATCAGGCAGCCAGAACTGACCACACATTTTACCCTGAGATTCTGAGAAACTCCATCTAACTCTGTTTCTAAATCATCGACTGTTCACTGATTTACACTTTAGGCCAAAACATTTAAGGGTTTAGAACTTTGGCCTAACAGTGAACCTAATCACATTTAGGGCTGCACAATATATCGCAAATTTACCGTCATCGTGATATCAACATGCGCATATATCCATATAGAGAAAAATATATACATATCGCATTTATTGACTTATTGACTGAACTGCAATAAATGGTGTTTTTCCAAAACTCTTCACCCAGTGCCACAGAGAAGAGGGCAAAAACATCACTGGGCAGTTTCTTCATCTTCTGTGCTGCTGTTATAGATTCTTCTTTTTGCTATTTTTTAAGAACTTACTATAATTTACATGATGTTTACATTTATTTAAGATTTAAAATTACTTAAAAAATATTTTCAATATTTTTCAACAATGTTTAATGGTTCAAATGTTTTATGGGAGGCATTAAATAATAAAAAAAACATGTCGGAATGGAAATTTTGCATTTCATTTTTTTTTTCTGCATAGACTAGTCAGCGTCTGGAGTCTATATCACCAGCAAATGCAAAGCAGAAAAACATGAACACTATAAAAATTTTTATTCACTTATCGCATGTGATATCACCATGGCAACACTCAACAAGATTATCGCATATCGCATGTTTTCCTGATATCGTTCAGCCCTAATCACAAAAACGTGTTTTGCATTAAACATTAGTTTATATTCTCCTTTAAATCCAACATTTGTATGTATATTACCAGAGATATACTTTTAAACCCAACTGTCTTTTGTTAAATAATGTAATGTGAAACGGGAGCTTTGTTAAACAACATCCATTCCTTCATTATTGTTCTTTATACGATTGTTTTACGATTTCTTTTTATTAAAAGCCATAAGGATATTATTGATTTTATAAATTCGATGCAGTGCTCCTGTTATTACTTCAGATACGATATTTATAAATCTAACATAAGATACAAAGAATTGCTTACTAATTGGACATGAGCTCTCAGTATAATGTGTGAAATGATGTGAAAGGGATCCGACCGTTTACCCAATTCCGAATGTGGGGTTTCTTGTCATCCTGCGGCAGGGCTTATGTAACACGTCGCGCTCGGTATCGTGATTATTCCGACGTCATGGTTAATCGCTGCAGGGAGAAAACGTCTTGATGTGATCTGACAGGCATGTGTGCAGAACACACTAACGATGGGAGGTGGGCGAAACACACACTCGCGCAGAACGTGTGTGAAGTTTCAGCCTCAGAGGACCCGAGCTGCCGCCGCCGTTCAGTATTGATCCCAGCACTGAGAGCAGCGCAGGCAAACAGATCTGTTATGGCGAGGGTCGTCCGATACATCATTTATTACTCATTATCGTGATACCCCAAACGAGGTAAATTATAAATTAGGTCTGCACAATATATCAGAAATTTACCGTCATCGCGATATCAAAATGCGCAATATCCATATCGAGAAAGACTGACTGAACTGCAATAAACCCAGTGCCACAGAGAAGAGGGCAAAAACATCACTGGGCAGTTTTCTTCAGCTTCTGTGCTGCTGTTATAGATTGTTCCTTTTGCTATTTGTTTCTGGCTAAGAACTTACTATAACTTACTATATATTTAAGATTTAAAATTTTCAGATTCGGAGGCAAATGCTCTGTTTAAGTAAATAAAAAAAAACATGTTGGAATGGAAATATTGCATTTCATTTTTTTCTGCATAGACTAGTCAGCGTCTGGAGTCTGTTA
>JBBPDE010222987.1:0-13316 GCA_037974605.1 Nannopetersius ansorgii | reverse complement strand
GCATTCTGCTATCGTAGACTGTTAAACCAGCTGACTTTGGAACATGAAATAAGGCAATAAATAAGTAAAAAACTAAAGAGCACAGTCTGTGCGGAGCGGTCAGGAAGGCGTCTGGACGTGGCCGCGCCATACCGGAAGGGTGTACTCACGTAACCTGGAGGAGCACACCCAGCATGTCAGGGCAGTTTTAAAGAGGTTGCTGGCCCATCCAACTGTTCTGCAAGTTGGAAAAGTGTGCTTTGCACCAGCACTCCACTACCTTTCTTGGTTTCATCATCTCCTCCCAGGGGGTAGCCATGGATCCTCAGAAGCTGGAGGCTGTGCGATCGTGGCCCCTACCCACATCGCTTAAACAGCTGCAACGTTTCTGGGGTTCGCCAATTTCTATCGGCTATTTATCCGGGGCTTCAGTTCAGTTGTGGCGCCTCTTACTGCCCTCACCAAACCCAAGACCGGACCCTTTCAACTCGACTCCACCGCCATCGCCGCCTTCCACCATCTCTGTCATCTCTTTACTACTGCACCCGTCCTTATTCACCCGGATCAGTAGTGACCATTTGTTGTTGAGATGGACGCCTCTGATATGGGCATAGGAGCGATCCTCTCACAGCAAGGTCCAGATAGGAAATAACACCCATGTTGTTTCTTCTCCAGGAAATTCAATCCCACGCAGCGACAGTACAGGGTGGGGGACCGTGAGTTGCTTGCCATCAAGTGGGCCCTGGAGGAATGGCGTCACTGGCTCGAGGGCGGCAGTGAGCCATTCACCGTCTGGACGGACCACCAGAATCTCATCACCCTACGTCAGGTCAAGATTTACAACCTCAGACAGGTGCGGTGGGCCGTGTTCTTTGAACAGTTCAATTTTAAGATCTCCTACCATCCGGGGTCCAAGAACACCAAGGCTGACGCCCTCTCACGCCAGGTCCAGGCTAAGAGTCCCCGGACGGATCCCGTGCCTGTCCTGCAACCCAACATCATCGTCGCTCCTCTCCGGTGGGGGTTGGAAGAGAGGGTCCGCTGGGAACAGGCCTTGGAGGCTCCCCCTCCCGAGACTCCGGCCAACAAATTGTGCGTCCCCAGAAATGTACGCCAGGAGACTTTACTTTGGGCCCACTCGTCCACGGTGGCCGGACACCCGGGGGTACTCCGGACACTCACCCTCCTGAAACGCGTCTTCTGGTGGCCCTCCATGGCCAAGGACATACAACACTTTGTCCAAGCCTGCTCCACATGTGCACATGCCAAGACTCCCAACACCGCCGCCATGGGAGAACTCCATCCTCTCCCAGTGCCGTGTCGCCCTTGGTCACATATTGCCTTGGACTTTGTGACGGAGTTGCTGGAGTCTCACGGTAAGACCACCATCCTCACCATTGTCGATCAGTTCTCCAAGGCTGTTCACCTGGTGGCCCTATCCGGACTCCCCTCTGCCAAGGAAACTGCGGAGATCCTTATTGAGCACGTAGTCTGTTTGCATGGGTTCCCCAAGGACATCGTCTTGGACAGAGGGCCTCAGTTCACGGCAAAGTTCTGGAAGGTCTTCTGCCGTCTGATCAAAGCCACCACCAGCCTTTCCTCTGGATATCACCCTCAGACTAACAGTCAGACGGAGTGGACCAACCAACAGCTGGAGCGCTTCCTTTGATGTTTTGTGGCTGATCGACAGTGCTCCTGGGTGGACTAACTCATTTGGGCTGAGCTGTCCCATAACCTTCACACGTCATCTGCCACCTGCCTCAGTCCATTCGAGGTTTGCCACGGATTCCAGCCTCCAATGTTCCGGATCAACCCTGTCACCTACCGGCTCCAGCTGCCTGCCTCTCTCCATCCAGTGTTCCATATCTCTCAGGTAAAACCTGTGTTCTTCTCTCCTCTGTCTCCCCAGGACCCTGCTCCTCCTCCGCCTCGGATCGACGGTGGTCCTGCCTACACTGTCCGGCAGATCCTTTGTCAGGTATCCTTCCTGACTGGTCCGTCTGGAGCCGGTCCTGGGGGGGGGGGGTACTGTCACATCCACCAGGTCATGTGATGTCACGAGGTCACGGAGATGACATCACGCACAGTATATAAACAGGAAGTAAGTCTATCATCCTCACACAGCCATTGAAGTTACTAGACTTCATGCCCGCATGTCGAATCTACTCTACTCAACTCAACCTTGTCATCTCCGGTACTGTGAGTACTCTGACTCTCAGGAGTCATTTATATACTGTCTGTGTGTGTGTTCAGAACGCGAGTTCATATTGGTGTGGACTCTAACTCCCCTAGGAGCGTTCTGAGACTAACTACGTGGCCTACCTACTCCCTCGTTTCCTATCACGTCTGAGTTCTTACACCACGCTACACAGTGGGCACAGTTCACTTATCCTTCTGGCTCCCATCGTGACAGTTGGCAAACCCCAGAAAATGTTGCAGCTGTTTGAGCAACGTGGGTAGGGGCCACGATTGCACAGCTTCCAGCTTTTGGGGGAAGGTAGTGGAATGCTGGTGGAACGCACATTTTTCCAGCTTGCAGAACAGTTGATGGGCCAGCAGCCTCTTTAAAACTGCTCTGACATGCTGGGTGTGCTCCTCTAAATTGTTGCAATAAATTAATATGACGTCCAGGTAGGTGAAAGCCCACCTACCCAGCATGTCATGGAGGACATCTGAGATGAATTGTGAAACACGGAGGGGCTGTTACACAACCCAAACGGCATAACGAGGGTTTTGTAGTGGCCAGTGGGGGTTATGAAGTCCGTCTTCCACTCATCTCCCTCTCTGATGCGGACAAGGTTGTACGCGCTCCGAAGGTTCAGTTTAGTGAATATTTTTGCACCAGAGTGAGGGTCCAGGGTGGTGTTTATGAGAGGAAGCGTATTACGATTTTTGATGGTGACGTCATTGAGCCCCCGATAGTCGACCGTGGGCGATTTAGAGGGGCGGATGGTCCCATGGTGGAACCCCTATGCGATGTAGTCATCCATCGCCTGCTGCTCCTCCTTCGTGAGCGAGTAGAGATGGCCGTGGGGTCATACTGCGCCCGGCAGGAGCTCAATCGGCAGGTCGTAGAGGCGATGAGGTGGTAATTTGGTGGCTGCCTTCTTGCTGAAGACTCCTGCCAGGTAACGATATGGGACGGGAATGGCCTCCAAGTTGACATTGGAGGCCTCGGACTCCCCAAAGCACGTCCCAGCTGGTGCCGTAATGCAGAGTTCACTGCAGGTCGGTCCCCATTTAAGTATTTTTTGGCATGACCAGGAGATGATGGGGTCGTGACGCACCAGCCAGGGCAGCCCAAGGAGGAGAGGTGAGGGTGGTGACGTAGAACTGAAGTGATTCGGTGTGGGATTCGATGGACATAGTGATGGGCTTCGTGATGGTGTGGATAGGGCTGGTGGAAAGGGGATGACCATCTACGGCTGTGATTTGAACCGGCTGGGATAACACCACCGTGTCGAGTCCCAACTGGGTTGCATACGCACACTCAATGAAATTGCCTGCTGCCCCCGAATTAATGAAGGCGGAGGTTCTGATCTGTTTGTTACCCAGTGCGAGACTCACCTGAGTGACGAGCCGCGAAACAGATAATGGGTAGGAGGTGTGAACCAGCAGACCAAGTGAATAGTCCTTCATAGTAGGCAGTGCGCAGCGCGGCGTTGCTCCACTCCGTCTGGACCGGCAGTGTGTGAAAGTCCGCGGTGTACTGGCTCACCGGGCGATTCTCTTGGTGAAGATGGTACAGACGGGAATCAACCACCACCTCGCTCTCAGGATGTTGGAATGCGAGTTTCAGTTGCTTGACGAACTCCGCGTAGGAGTGGGCAGTCTCGCTGTCAGACCTAATGACCGCCGCAGCCCATTCTGCTGCCTGCCCGGTAAGGAGGGAAGTGAGCAGGGTGATCTGGCTGCGATCGGTGGGATATCTCTGCGCCTGAAACTCAAAGAGGAGGTTAAGGTTGGTAAGAAAAACCTCGCACTTCCCATCCTTACCGTTCCATTTGTCCGGTAGAGCTATCTTGGGAAGCAGAGGGGTGGCCGAAGTCGGAGGAGGTGGAGAGGCAGCCTGTGGAGTGCTAGATGACCCAGCTGAAATCTGTTGCAAAGTCTGTTGCAGGTTGGCGATCTCGATATGAAGACCATCCGTCTCCACATGGAGAGCCGCTATTTCCTGCTTCAGACCCACAATTTCATTCATCTGCTGGGTCACCATCTTGCACAGCTGTTTCTTCTCCTCTAGGGTCCAAGACCCTGACATTCTGTCACGATGGAGGTCAGAATGAGACGTGAACTGAGCCCAATGTGTAGCGTGCTGGAAGAGCTTAAACGTGAGAGACACGAGAAAGCCGGTAAGCCACGCAGTTAATCTCAGAACGCTCCTAAGGGAGTTAGAGTCCACACCAATATGAACCAGCATTCTGAACACACACAGACAGTTATATAAACAACTCCGAGGAGTCAGAGTACTCACGGTACCGGAGAGATGATTTAGGGAAGAGTCGATGGGACACGGTGGCATGAAGGGTTCAACTTCAATGTCAGTGTGAAGACTGGCACTTACTTCCTGTTTATATACCTGATGTGAGTCAACTCTGGTGCCTCGTGACGTCACGTGCTCAGGTGCGTGTGACACAGTCTTTATGATGGAGCTGGAGAAACGGAAATTGACCATAAACAGCTCTAAGACTAAGGCAAGTGTCCCCATCTTTCTGAGCTACAAAGAAAAACATGCACTAAATGACCAAATGTATATGGACACTTAACCACCACATGTATATGACCTTGTAGGCCATCCCATTTTACAATTATGAGCATTAATACTGAGTTGGTTGCTTCTTTTTAGCTATAACAGTTTAGACTCTTTTGAGAGGGCTTTTTGCCAGATTTTTTTATTTCCCATTCAGTCAAAGGTGAATTGGTAAAGTCCCATTGTGATGTTGGACTAGAAGGCCTGGCTACCAATCAGCATTCCAATTCATGTTTGTATTCTGCTGGGTTGAGGTCAGGACTCAACCCAGGTGAATATATTAAAATGTTGTACTACATCACATTCCTCAAACAATCTTCCTCATTTTATGCACTGGGGCATAGTTACTGTATGTTGGGACAGGAAAGGGCCTTCCCCAAACTGTTGCAATGATGTTGTAAGAATATTACTGTCAAAATGTTTTAAAACATTTAGAATGGAACTAAGGGGGCTAGCACAGATCATTATCCCTCCTCCATTAAACTTTACAGTTGGAACTGTGCATTCCTGTAGGTAGCCTGGCATCCACCAAACTCAAATGCCAGATAGGGAATTGTGATTCATCACCCCCGAGAACATGTCTCTACTGCTCCTGAGTCCAGTGGTGGCATGCTTTACATAACTCTAGACAACGCTTAACATTGCACATAGTGATCTTCAGCTTGTGTGTAGCTGCTTGCCCATGGAAACCTGTTTAATAAGGCTCCGAAACAGTTTTTGCTCGGTGTTGTTAGAGAAGTATGGAGCTCTATAGTGAGTGATGCAACAATAGCTAAAAAACAACATCTACTCAGTAAATTTGCATGGTCTGCTGCTTTGTGGCTGAGCTCTTGTTTCTTCTAGATGTTTCTCTTTTAAAAAGGATCAGCACTTAAGTTGGCCAGGGCAGACAGAGGAAGAAAGTTCATGAAATGATTAGTGGTAAAGCTAGCATTTTATCAGAGTGTCATTTTTAAAGTCACTGAGCTAATCAGTATGACCCATTCTGCTACCATGTTCATCTATGGAGACTGCATGACTATGTGCTGGATTTTATGATCCTGTTAGCAATGGATGTGACAAACACCTGAAGTTAATTAGGAGAAGTGTCCAATCACTTTTGGCCATATAGAGTACCTCAAGCTAATACGGACAATGCCAGCTTTACATTTGCTAAAGATTTTTTGGAGATCTAAATAAACCTTAGGGATGAGACTGAGAAGAAACTAAGAAAACTGTACCAGATAGTAGCCAGGTAGAACCAGGAAGTAATGCAGCCATGGGAAAACTGATTAGCTGGGAAGAAACAACAAGAAGAGTAACAAAAAAGGGATGGGACTGTGCAGTACTCCTACAGAGATGTAAAGTGGCTCAGTAATTAGTGACAGAGTCTGATTCCCTGCAATTCAGAGCATGAGCTGAAATCAGAATCAGAAGGATCAGAATCAAAACACTTTATCCCAGACGGAATGATTTATGCTATGACTGCACAGACACATAGAGACTCAAAGACAAGAACAATATAAAATATTATACATAGAGTCAAAATAAAACTCTCCAGAAAAGACTCTGAAAATACTCTGTATTATACATACTATGCTATGGTCAGTAAGAGAGGAGGATATAAGTGCTATGGATAAATAAATAGAATTACCACTGTAATAGTTTACTAGTTAATATTGTGACGACCTGGCAGCACGTGAGTGCCACGAGGGGTCCATGTCTGGGCCATGCTGTGTGGACGTGGGCTACGTGACTTGTGGGGGGGCGATGGGCTGCACCTGTGGACCGTAGCCATGGCAACTGGCGGGTTATTGTGGGGATGTATATAAGGGGAGGGGCAGTCTTGTGGGTGTGGGAGTTCAGAGTTAGAGAGAAGCTGTGTGTGCTATTGTGTTGTAAGCTGTGTGGGGAAGAAATAAAGAGGAAGAAAATGATGGAGCCGGCTCTGGTGTCGCCTTCTTTCACCGTTCGCCACAATATAAATAGTGTTTTGGAGCACTCTATACCAAATCTGTTACGCGTAAAAGTGACATAAGCAGTGAAACTGCACATGATAAGACTATTGCACAGAATCATAAACATCATAAATCATAAATGATTTAGTACACAATAAGAAAGGGGTTATAGAGCTGGTAAATGGCTAAAAATCTATACTAGATTACCAGTTTCCAACCCTGCTCCTGAAGTCTCAACATGCTCTGCACGTTTGGCTTTCCCAACACAACTGAATCAACTAGGCATCTGATTATAAGCCTTACATTGTAAGTATTAAAAACTACAAACAGTGAGTTTTGAACAATATTTACTATTACTTGGTGGTTACTCAAAACGTGTCCCACATATTCGTCACCACCATCAGATATTTATAAAAAGCAATAATATCAAGCAACCTTCAGCTCTACTGCAGGTTTTAGGATCCTCAAGCTCCTGTAAGTTTGCTATGAAATGGCATGATAACATTTAACCAATTTACAACATTATTCTAACTGGTAATGATTTTATTTTTTACTATGGAGATTTGATATTTGCGATATGGCATTTTAAAAAATGATATTGCTTAATTGTACCTTAGGCCTGTATTCCTTGAAAAATGTTATCACAGTGCTCAGGATG
Organism: Nannopetersius ansorgii; assembly: GCA_037974605.1. Lineage (NCBI taxonomy): Eukaryota > Metazoa > Chordata > Actinopteri > Characiformes > Alestidae > Nannopetersius > Nannopetersius ansorgii. Next base: position 5,992 of record JBBPDE010222987.1, on the reverse strand, counting down.
TTATTTTTTGGACCAAATAGTTAAATAAAGTTGTTAAGTAAGTAAGACGCCATTGACTGAATTTGTATGTTATAATGTGACCACTGTTACCACCTTCATTTTAGTGTCATCACCATCAGAGGTGGTCATATATATGTACTAAGGATACCAGATAATGATAAAAACTCTAAATACATTGGACCATATTGGACCAAATAAATAAAAAATTTCTGATGGTGTCTGATGGTGTTGACAAAAACAAAGTAATAACTGAAAAAATGCCTCTTTTATCAACAAAATATAATATGAGGAGGTACATTGCTGAACAGCCAAGACCTTGGTCTATAGTGATATACCTTCAGATTTTGTAATGTTATATATATTTTTTTAATTAAAACATGTTTTATCTAAATTCCCAAGAATCAGTGTTTTATATTTTTACTTAATATAAATTTAAAAATAATGCTAGGACACTTTCAAGTTCACTTTGTTTTACCAGTACAGTTCTCTCTAACTGTTCATTTCAGTGAACTGACCTTCAAAATCAGCTGTCGTCTTTTTGTGCTGGTTCATCAGTAACAATGGTAACACTTTGCTTATTATATTTTAAAAGATCAGTGAGACAATAGTGATTATTCAAGTTTGCCTCCACTATGCCCTGCCAGTTTGTGTCATTGTCGTGGGTCCTATAAAAAATGCTGTATATTTGCCATTAAGATTTAGGAACTTGAGTTTAGATATACCAGTACTGACTCAAAACCTGAGACTAGTCGGAATGCTCTTGGGACTTAACTGGAGACATGAGTGTCAAGCCATGAGTCGTATTATTTGGAATTCAATGACTTATTCCACAGTCTTGACCAGTACAATCTAACCAACCAGGAAGGTAGAGTGAGAGTGGACTTAAAAGAGAAATGACATCACAGACTATGGCAGACCATCAGCTTAAAAAAGAGAAATGAATTTACCTCAGTACGGTCCAAAAGAGTAATGATTTCATTAATATTAATTTAATGGAGTGGCATCGTGCACCAAGGTGACCATGAACTGTCTACAGAAACCTGAAACAAATGCATGGTTTTTAAGACCAAGAGCAAAGAGGCACTATTACTTTGAAGATGCTGCCAAATAGTCTTAATCTATATTGTAGTCCTCTCAGTAAACATTTCGAACAAACATCTATGATCTTTTTGAAATATTTTCATATCTATACTGTACTGCTGTCCAGATATTGTCCATGACAAAATATTGTTCCTACATTTTCAAAATGGACCTTGAAATATACAGTATAAACAAAATGTAGTATGCATTGACCTCATAGACTCTTGTTGTTGTGTGAAATACTGTAAGAAAGTGGGTAAAATTCAATTTTTTAATATTCTGTCCCTACCAACTCTAAACATGTAAATGCATCACAAGACTCAAAACTCTGGCATGACACAATATCTTTAAACATGAAAAGAATAAGTAAAAGGTCAAAATTCAGCAAAATTAATAAACAAACCACAGTGATCTTTTTAATACCATAGTCTTGCAACATCGAAAATATGTGTCCTTTCTAATACCTGATGTTCAGGGTAATGCTCATTTTTGTGGTTTGTTTACTTCAGTCAGTAAAACCCTTTTTCCTCAAGGACTTTAATCTCAGTGTTGCAAAATGAAATAAATTGAATTTGATCTGACAGCCCAAACTGTAAAGGTTCTGGTTACACTACTTTATGCATTTACAAAACAATATTCACAACCAAGGATTATGGGAATGTTTCTAAATGTATTGGTCCGTTGGCCCTGAAAATGAACAGGTTGCATTCTCTTTTTTCAGTAAGAATGGCAGCTCCATCAATGTCAACTCCCCCCTGAGTGGTTCAATAGGGCCAAGAGGGCACGAGCCATTGGTGTCAAGAAGTACATTCAGGGAGACTGTAGATCCCACAATGACACTTCTCAAAGCTCTGGTCCAGGTACAGCCCCCGGGTGCAAACCTATTTATCCACTTTGACATGGTATCTCGAAGGGGATGTAGAGGTTCTTCTGAAGTTTACAAGAGTCTTCTTGTTCCTCTTATCTGACAGCATTGACTGAGTAGCCATGCTGTGCGTAAGAACAAAGATCTATACCGAACTTACCTGTTCAGGGAATTAACCTCTTTTTAAATATCCTGAAATGGCTTTTCCCAAGACAGGCCCAACTATGCCCAAATGAATACCACAATTCTCAAAGACAGTATAAACAACACAGCAGTGCTCTTCTTCATTGGGGATTCCCAGGAAAGGACCATGTTCAATCTCAGGATTATTCATTCTTTTGTTGAACAGTAGGTCCAAGCAAGTGACAGCCTAGCTCTCAGTTTCCTACTGTGTACCCAGGAAACACTGGCTTTCCTTCAGTTGTTTAAGAAGCTTGTCTGTCGGTACATGCAAATAAATTCTGACAGCAAAGGCTTCCACAAGTCTCAGAAAGTTTTTTCAAAGAGGTTTAAAAAAAGTCTCTGAATCGCTATGCTACGCTCGCTACATGACATCTAACACCTGCGGCCTGTTGTTTGTCTATGTAGTGGTGCACCAGTGATCGCAGATGAGGCCCACACACCACACAATATTTCACCTAGAGAGATCTGTGACAAAGCACTCCTAAAGACAAAGCCCCTATTTCTGTCTCACAGAAATGAGAAAGAAGTTTTTAGCATGTGCCAGACTGGAGCTTGAGAATTTTGCTGTAGCTGATATTTGTGCACTAATTTTGCAGACAACAAAAAATCTATTTAAATTATTTTAAAATGAGCTGTGCTCTTTTGCATGCAGAACCTGAACACAATGTGATCTGTGTAGAACTGTGTAGTCTGCATTCAGCCTACGCCACCTAAAACCGGAGCTGCGGCTACATTAGTATATGACAAAGTCTTTTTCCCAATTTTAGATAAAAATTACTGCATGAATCCATTCTCTATCTGCTTTGTTTAGGCAATCCATTTACAGATCAGGCATTAGCAACATTAACACACACCACAGGCACTAAATTGAAGACAAAGGCATTGTTAACCAAAATAAAAGAAACAACCATCTATTCTAATTGTGAGTTTTTGGTTGGTTTGTTTTTTTTACACTTTTGCAGATCGTAATGATGAGGCTAGTTGCTTTACACTTCTGCTAAACATAATGCATTAAAGGTAACATGTTAATGACACATTAAGTTAATAATGTTACAAATTATTTTAACACTGGTAATGCATTTCTGACCCACTGATCCATTTGTAGCAGTGCAGGCTGAGGCCTAGCTGCTCACTCAGTGTTGCATTCGTGGCTCTCTTTATGCTATACTGCCTTGGTGAATCTGTTTATCACCAAAATACATCAAGCCTGAGGTATCATTTTCAAAAACACACACTCATTGCAGCAATATGAATAATGTCTCTATGTGTCTGGTTCTAACCAAGATAGACCCAAGCATGGAGTAAAACGAGCAGCAATATTTATTTGGTACATCAGCAGAATACAAAAAACACCTATTATCACAAGGTGAAACACGTTGGTGAATTAGATCTAGGCGTTAGGAGTCATTGTGGGGCAGAGGCACAGAGTCTGGTATTAGTCCTCTGACAGAATCCAACAGGGGATGGATAACTTGGAGAAGAAGGCCACACATAACCAAAGAAGCCTCTGTGCATAGGACATGGATACAGTACTGGGCAAGGCCTCTGCTGCTACACATACTATTGTCTAAATCAGGAATTAGTAACAAGCCAGGAAGTTATAGAATTTACTGACAGTCATATGGTGCATTAAATAAAAACTAGCTAACATTTACGGTTTAGGTTTAGAAGTTATTCACTCATGTGATTCCTCTGTAACCTGTGCCAACTTTAAAGCAGTGCTGTTGAAGTAAGAATAACTTGTAACACTTCATACATGACACCTGCTTCAGCTTTTATAACCATTGCCTTATTTCATTGTAAATATTTATAAAGGCTTATTGATGACAGTTGATGCTTGTTGCAATAAGGCTCTATAAATCTTGATATAAGTTTATATCAATTGTCATGTACAGTTTATATAGGTGACGTAGCTTAACAGAGCTATTCTTTTGCATTAAAACAGTCCACCTTATCCATTCAGCCTTATTCCCTATTTGAAAACCTCTCCCTCATCACGGTCTGATCCAGAAAGTGCTAGGTTTCATACCTGTAAGGTTACGCACCTGAACACGGATCAAACACTTTTTGTGAGATTTGTGGAATTTGCTAGACGTGCAACAGCTTGGCTGCAACGGAAGGTTATGTAAGCTACATCCAAGCAAACGAGACTCACAGATAAACAAAGATGAACATCTAAGAGATGTTTTTGTCTGCAGCATAGCTAGCTGTGTCATGTACATTTACAGTATTACAGTTCGGGGGCATAACAAATGACAGCCCCTAGTGAGAGAAAGGAAAACTAGCCAGCAATTTTAAACCTCTTTGGATCTCAGGTTTCTGCCGTGCACTCTTTGTGCACTCTTCGTACACTCTTTTGTACTACAACCTGTAGTCAGCGCTGTATGAACCAGAACCTACTAATGGGCAGCCTTCTGTAACATTGCTTACACAAGTTTTGTCAGTAATTAGGCTTAGCTCCCGCAAAACCAATGTAGAAAAATGCTGTGGGGCAGTAGACTATACTAGAAATTCAAAAATAGGTCACATTAAAAATTAAGAGGCAATACTCTTGGCTTTTTTTTTGAGGTATCTCAATGAAAATATAGAATTAATAACTTAATATGAATGGATGAAATGAAAAAGGCTTAAATATCAGTATTTTTGTGGATTGCTTACCAAAGCATGTGCAATGAGCATCTTGCATATTGTTTTGTACTTAATTTGCACTTAGAAGTGACCTTCTTTTACACATACACAAACATCCACCTACTCATCCACCCACGTTGTGTAGCAGAGGACTGCGACTAAATGCCACGTAAGAAAAACATAATCTTTATTTTTATTTAACCCACATGAAAATTTAACATCCATTCCTTATTATATGTAATGATTTCCTTAATTTAGCATGAATGAGGTTTAATTGGTCAGTCACCTCACATAAAAGTGGAAATGTTCCACAGAATGGCTCTTTAAAAAAGAATAATTAAATACTAATATCTGGAATATGATTGTAACGTTAATATAATAGTGCCTGGTCTTTTACCCTAGCTATTATAAGAGCAAATTCAGATATTACATACAACGTTTGCAATATCTGTTGGAGCGCATTGATTTTTATGCATGAGGTTGTGGAATTGTCTGTATAAGTGTATTATTTCGGCACCAACAATGGAGTGAATACCCTCAGGTCTGGTTCAACATGTTTCTTGGGGATGATCATTCCGAATATGAAGGGCGACCATGAACTCTCTGGTTCCCTCAGTGAGGTTCTGTCATGAGATGTGTTCCTACATAGTTGATTATTGTTCATGACTCCTAACAGATTAATGAGAGATCCTAGGATTCTGTTTCTTTTGTAAGAATTTCAGTGAGCATATTTCTCTGAGGTCATTTGTACTGCTGCGAATCCAAGAATTTGCTGTGAGCTGAGAGTTGCTCAGAGCTCCATAGGTATGCCTTCTGATCTGAGGCTTGTATGTTCCTCATGTTTTTTCCTTGTTAGTGCAAGTACAGCATTCCAAAACGTTTGAAAAGCTAATAAAGATTTCAATCCCTGATGTCCTTTGTTATTTATTTATTTGTTTGTTTGTTTATGCTTGTCCGACCAGTTGTAACATCACAAATATTAACATTATGCACCACTGTACACCATTATACTGTTCTACCTCCTAGTTTATAATTACAGAATGGAGACATATGTCATATGTTATCCCCCCTAACCCCATTAATTAATGGTGAGGACCACTAGTGAACAGGTATTACTTGAGAGGTGGATCATTCTCAGCACACCTGTTAGTGGTACATTTGTGTGTGTGTGTGTGTGTGTGTGTGTGTGTGTGTGTGTGTGTGTGTGCGTGTGTGCGTGCGTGTGTGCGTGTGTGT
>JBBPDE010222978.1:0-13317 GCA_037974605.1 Nannopetersius ansorgii | reverse complement strand
TTTAAACCTCTCGCAGTTCAGCTCTGTCCTTTGTACCATTTCATGCTATTCATTGGACTTGAACTGTTTGAAATTCACTTAAATAAAGCTTGAAACATTGGGGTGTTCTAAAACTTTTGACCAGTAGTGTATATATGTTACAGTTGGCATGGCTCCAGGTTGCGCCATTAAAAGACGTCATCTTAGACTAATTTAAATTGGTTTACTTTTAGTGAAAACTGTGTAAAGCACGTTTTTAAGGTATATTTAAAACTCCAGGTGACACAGACACAAAATACATGGCATATTTTGCATTGTCCAAAGTTCAGGTTCATCAAAAATAAATTATAAATGCATACCCTTATCAACAAGAAGACTAAAACCGACAGCTTAAAACTACATACGTCCACCTCGTGCCACCTGATGCACTGAAGCATGGACTTGTGACAACCTCTGAACTGTTGTTCTGACACACATTAGCAGCTGATCCTTTAAGTCCTGCAAATTGTGATGTGTAGCCTCCATGGATTAGAGCAGTTTGTCCACTAGTTTGGACCATCTTTGGTAGATACTAACTGCAGAGCATGTCAGGAGCCCACAAGACCTGCTGTTTTGGAGATGCTCTGACTCAGAGTCTTCTGACTATTACAGTTGGATTCTCGTCAAAGTCCTTCCCAAACTCCCTTTTCCTGCTTCCAGCACATCAACTTCAAGGACTGAGTGTTTGCTTGCTGTGTAATTTGACCGGTTCTACTAAAAATGAGATAATCGATGTTATTCACTTCACCTGTCAGTGGTTTACATCTTTTGTCTGATCAATGTATAACTGAACACATACTATTTACTAGTGATGCTCCGATTGATCGGCCGATATTGGCTAAAAATAGCTTGGTCGGTGAACCCCAAAAGCGGCGATCAAAAAAGCCGATCACTTGACGTAAATTACTCGCGCGACTTTTTCACACATGCAGCACGGCGCACAGTTAAACAACAGCAGAGCGGAGCTTACCAGTGGCAGCATGAGTTCTCCCATCTGGAAGTTTTTCAAAGTGTCCACAAGCTACGATGACTTTCACCTTGATATTTTTGCACGGATTTTCTCTCTTTCTCTCTCTCTCTCTGTGCCCCTCTCTCTCTCTTCGTGACTTTTCTGAATCGCGCCTGTTTTAAATATGTTTCTCTCTCTCTCTCTCTTGCTCTCTCTCTCTGTTTCTCTCTCTTTCGTTTGTGACTTTTCCGGAGCGAGCCAATCGCCGCCCCCCCCTCTCAATATAGTTAATTTTGAGTTGGTTTCATTCCTACAAACGGTGCAAACTCTGCTAGATTATAGATAAAAGATTCCCTTTCCCCTGCAATTCCGTGATCGGCGATCAGCAGATCACGATCTTGGTGATCGGCCCCAAAAATGCTGATCGGAGCCTCTGTACTATTTAATCAATGGTATTTCTAGATATCTTTTATAATATTCTAATTTTTCAATAATTTAACAATTATTTCTCAAGACTTTCTCATTTTGAAATATGAGGTATTCTAGATGCTCATTGTAGTTATTAAAACATTTTTATGTAGATTAATATAGTTTGTTCCTGTGCACCTTTACTAAATCTTTAATGCGGATGTTAATTAGAACTTCAATCCGCTCATTATTCTTAAACACTGTGCAAAATGTGAATACAAAAATATATTCAACATGTATTTATCAGGGTAGAGTTAATCCATTTACCTAAAAAAGCACTAATTTTAGAATAGAATACAGTCTGTGTTATTTTAACCATTTTTAATTGACTATTTGTAGTTTCCATCCAATTCCTACATTTTATCATCAGTCTTTCATTAAACTGAACAGCTGACGGATCTGAATAAACCAAGATCAAGAGACTATTTCCAAAGAAAACGGTCTGATCTGACCATTTTGAGTGCCTTCTTGTTACTTTATACTGCATTAATCTTTTTTGTATTTATTTTAAAGTTACACAGCATTTGTACTAGCAAAAGAAGCATTTGTTAATTAGAGAGTACTTCATCATTTCAATTCAGTACAGTACATTCTGAGTATTAATTTTTTTTAGACCTTTATTTTATAATGATCTTTACAACTCTTTCCATCATTCTGTAATCTAACATTTCTTTGTTTTTAAAGTTGTGAAGAGGGTAGCAGCATCATACAGAACCTGCTGTTTTTACAATACAGAAGCAGTGGCTTTGGAACTTTGAAACTGAGGTGTAGAGGTCCACACCTACAGCTCATCTTCATAGTGGGTGGGTATAGTGTCTATGACTGGAGGAGGCGAATGACAGCAGTGCAGGATAAATTACATTACTTCATCTGTGGGATGACTGGGGTGGAACCAAAACATCTGATCTGACATCATCTGATTACCTTTTCTGAGGATTTGACTCTAAAGGTTAAGACACTGCTCTGCACATTGTCATTGTGACATCTCCATACCCTTAAACACACCTGCTTCAGTTATCTGATGAGATGAGTCAAGGGTGCTGGAGTGGATACGGCATAACTATATGAAAATGTATTTGAATGTATTGAAATACATAGTATTGAAATAATAACAACCAGAATAGACATCATCATAGCACTGTTAAAATGTTTAGGCAAACTGTATATACTGAATATACACACACTTCAACAGGTCCTCCTACCTTGCATATACACTAATTTTCCATTTTATCTGCTTCCCTGACCATATATATTTATAGTTAAATAATAATACATAATATCAGACTCCCTGGCTGTATGCCACAGACCCCTCTTTGAGATGCATGGCTTTAGACTCTTGCAGCACTCATACACAAAAATGGGAGCTGCTACTTTAATGATCACCTTTAATAACCTTTGATCCCTGTGAACTCAGACACCACCCACCTTATAACCAAACCTTCTTACAACTCTTACAGTGTAGGTAGTTTATTACAGGCACTTACAGTTGAATTACTGAGCAATACCATTATGACACACTTCACATTTTCTATCTTAACTGACCTATAATAACCTTTCACAATTTAGTTCCAATTCTACGCAATTGCTAGGACTCCCTCTGTCACATGATACCACCTACACTGGAGGGTGAAGGATGAATTCTTCTGAATCATGTGAAGCTCCACCACCACCTTTCTGAGCTACTGCTAATGCAACATCCTTAATGTGCTTAGAGGAAAACAACACTAATTTTGTTATGTCAGACAACATACGCCAATAATGGCTAGCAATGGGGGAGAGGGGGGCCAGACTACGCACCCAGAGAGAGTGCAGTCAGCCACAGATGGCTGTGGCACCACCAAGGATCGAACTTGTGATCTCCTCATTATAGAATCAATACTTAGGTAAACAAAATAATTACTCATACAAATGTTAAGCTAAAAGAAAAAAAAACACTCACAGAAATTCAGGCTATGGGCTCTTTAGGTCTAGTCATGTCTGTTCAGTAGTAGATGAAGAAAGGGACCATTCTTTTCCTCATTCTGGGCTGATTTTTCCAGCTCTAAAGTGCCTCTTTATTAAAGAACCCCATGATCTCAGGTGAGTGCTGTGTACTTACGGATCTCCTCCACCACTTCCGGATCACACTCTTTGTACTTCTCCAGCTCAGCACGCATCTTCTCTCTCTGCTCTCTCAGAGACTGAAGCTCCTTCTGAAGTGCAGCTCTCTCTTTCTAACCACACACAAACACATTTTCAAGAGGGGATAAGTCCTAAATTAAGAATTAATTTCAAAGCATTACTCCTGTTCATTCTGAAAAATATTTTTTATCCATTTTAATGTTAGATTCTAGTGGTGTAAGACAACAAACAGGATACATGTTCCTTTATCCCTTTGTTGATCCTCAAATAACACTCGTAAGTGTGTTCCTGCTACTTCACATTTTTCTCCAAAATGCATTCAGTATTTTAGTCAAAAGAAACAAAACAGTGCCTAGATTTATCTGCAGTCAACCATTCAAGCCCAGGGGAACACTCCTTTTCTTCTAATCTTTTTCTTATATCTTTATAATTGTCCTGGCATTTTATTTGAACCACAGTGTTTGGATCCAAATAGTACTGGTCTTTAGTACTGGTTTAAAGCATTTTGAGATTTTCATTTAGTATTATGAGGTACAGAAATCTGTTCATTTTGAAAAAGATCAAGTTTAATGTTGGATTCTAGTGGTGTAACACAGCAAACATGATCATTCATCCTGTTGATCCTGAAATAACATTCATAAGTATGTTCCTGCTCCTAGACATTTTTCTCTAAAATGCACTTGTTTCAGCATTTTAGGCAAAAAAATGTTAATTGGGTGAAAACAGTGCATACAATTATCCGCAGTCAACAATTAAAACCCAGAGGAACACTCTCAATAGCTTAAATGTGTAGCTATTACGAAGCTGACACTGGATAGATTCATTAATGTTGATTCATGGATATTATCACCATGGTGATCCTGAATAGATTCCCTGAAGTTAATTCAGGGACTTTATCATCATCATCATCATCATCATCATCATCATCATCACTGATATAAGACACCATCATACTGTATAAAAGTCACAGGCCTGGAAACAGAACTCACAGTATCCTCTCGTCCTTTTTTGGCCTTTGCAACTGCCTGCTGAAGGGCTGCTCTCCGCTGTTTCCCTTCTTCATGCTACAGCAGACAGGAAAAAGATTTAATTCTACTACATTTCAGCAAATAGGTGAGGGTCTGTATTTGCGTAAGTGAGGATTAAGCATTTATTCATTCTTTTTGCCTACGGATCTGTGTTTCTCCCAAAGAGTAACACTTTGGTAACTTATAAACTGAAAGTCAAAAATGTTTTCCCTTCTCCTGACAGCAACACTACAGCTACAAAAAAAAAAATAACAGACCACTTTCCTCTTTTTTTTCTGTTCACTTTGTATAGTTTGTGGCAGTGTGTGTGTGTGTGTGTGTAAAATGTGCAGGTTGCTGTTATTTTATTAACTATTGCAGTGTGAGCTGTGTGTAAAATAAAAAATGTTTCCATGTGTTTTGAGTGCAGTAGTGTTTGTAGAGCAGCTTTTCTATGGTCTGTATTTCAGCAGCTTCACTCCTGATTCAGTTTCTGACGGATGAAACAGAGTCACACACTCTGCTATTAACGTCAATGTTTTAATTGTTGCTATTGTAAAATAATGTAAGCGTATTGTGCATTTTAACGTTTGCAAGGTATAATAAATTATTTAAAATGTTCTCAAAACATTTTTTTGTTTGGAATTTTGAATAAAGTGTGGTCAATACTGTACAAATCAATAGTGACTTTGTACAGACACACTCCCACAAATTACAAAAGCATTTGTAGTCAGGATTGACTGATACAACACCCTAAATACTTCAATTAATATCCACCTACTGGATTATATGTTAGAAATAGATAAAAGTAAGAAATGATGCAGACTTTCAGACACAATAGATTAAGTGTTGATCATGAGCATCTTTAGCACACCTGTTTCTCCAGGTCCTCCAGTCTGCACTTGCGGGCGTGCAGGGCTTTGCTAGGAAAGGCCCAGTAGTAGTTAGAGGTGCCGACTCTCTCTGAATCCACCAGGTTGTCGTCCACCAGACTCTGCAGCACCTCCTTCACTGACATAGGGGCTGAAGAGACGATTACAGGATGAATAGTAAGTATTAATACCAATTAGGTGTAAATGTATGATGATTTGTTATGAAAAAAATGATTACAAGTCAAAACACTGGACATGTGATGCTTAAATTTAGCAGATCAACCTTACAATAAAAAAAGAAAAGGCATCAGAGGCATTCAAACAACAGAAAAAGAACAATTCTTCTTTTTCTTGCTGATTATCTATGCAGCATTAAGCCCGAAGCATTCTGTGTATAGTTAAAGGTAAAGTTCACTCAACAATGTTATTTTGGCTAAAGATGAAGGAAATCATAATTCAAATGATACTCCTTTAAGGCTAATATATCCACTCAAAAATGAAAAATCTACACTGTGTGGATTTTATTAAGTAACCAGAAAAATTTGGCTCTATCTGATTATTTTTTTCAAAATATTTTGTTCATATGGTCAAAAGCTTGAAATGTGTTTCTAAGACAACCATAAAGTTGACGTATGAATTGAGTTAAATGTTTAATTGACGATGTGTTGACAATGTTAAAAGCCTGCGCCTCAAGAGAGCATTCTGTATGTGTGATGAAGTTCTAAGTCAATATCAGTCCCAGATATCGCACACACTGCAAACTTCTCTCTGCTCATCAATGGCTTGATATATACCTAAAATAAAGTGGGTAAAATACAACTACCACATGCAGGGTTCAAGACTAGGGTGACACTGAACCTCTCATGTTGAAAAGAATTACATTCTATCATCTGTGCAAGCAGATTTAGCTTTGCAGCTTCCTGAGATCAATGCTTGCAGTCAGAAATGAATAAGGCATCCCGAATAAGACCTGCAGTACTGTGCAAAAGTCTTAGGCACCAACAAAAACAATGTTTAAAAACGGTTCACATGATCAGTGTGTGCTCTTTTTCACATGAATATTACTAAATAAACCTAAATAGAATAACTATAAACACCATTACACTGTTAATGGTGATTGCATGTACAGTATATCTGTGTGTTCTTTGTAGAAGTCCAGTATTACTTGTAGTTTAAATCAGAAACCTGGTTGAACTCGATCAGTTCTTCAGTAAATTTAATCAATATCTGCTGTTGGAATTTCACAAAAGTTCCTCCTTTCCTGGAGGAACCAAGGAGAAACCTGGACCCGAACCTGTGTTCTCCTCACCAGCTCACACAATATCAGCTACTTTTTTTTTTTACAAACAAAACAAATCTTGATACTTTTTACTGTCTGCTGTTTATTTGCAATACTTTTTTCGGATGTTAACTTCAGTAGCAGAAAGACGAATTATCACACACTGAAAAAATGTCTTTAAACAATTTGCATAGATGACTAAGACTTCAGCACAGTACTGTAAATACATCTTCAGCATAGATTAGATTACTTGTACATAGTGCAACATATTGCGATTTTTGCATCTAAACATACACTGTGAATAGTACAATAGGATGCTGCGAAGGTAATAATTACAGCTGAGAGTGTGATAGTTATTTACAGTTGTATAAAACTTTGCAGAATGTTGTATATGTATAATTTTGACCCTGTGCTGATCAGAGAAAATCCATTGTACACAATTATTGTTTTGAAAACAATAACTATTATTGTTTTGAAGTTGTATGTCGTCGAATCATTCTGTCCTGACAAAATAACGGTTTAAGTAAATCTCTAAAATCCCAAAATGAATATGACATTCATTCCCATAATGAGTGTATGCAAACTTCTGACCACAACTGTATAATAAAGAATAATTACAGATGAGAGTTTGTGACATACGGTTATATAAAAATACATAAGGTGCTGATGAGGCAATAATTACAGGTGAGATTGTATGTGATGTATAGTTATATTTCAAGAGAGTGTATATTTGATTTATGGTTATATAAATATATATATCATAAAAAGAAGTTGCTGACGAGGCCACAGACGACTGTAAGGCATACATGACATACATCTGGAGTAAAAATAATATTCTATATGTAAACAAGAACAGATAATTGTTTTGCTGATTGTTTACATAAGTAAATAATTTATTAGATGTGAAACAGGTGGTGGAGCAATGTCAGACTGAAGGAGGTCAAATAATCCAGTAAGGGAGAGATACTGACTGAATAAATGGCAGAATACTACAGATATCATGCACTTCAAGTCCAACTGTGCAGTATTAAAGTGTAATGTTAACATGAGCTACTCTTACAATGCCTTCTACAAAAACGTGCCTTCTAAAAAGCTGCATTAAGATGTGATTTCAGTTGTAAAAGCCTGGTTTCTGTAAAGGGCTGGGCGACCCCTGCTGGTATTCTCCTCTCTGCAGTGAACAAGGACTGGCGATGAGAATATCTGTGTGTGGACATGTGCATCTTTTTCTTATATATTTAAAAACTGTCCTGGAATTTCATTTGAACAACAGTGTTTGGATCCAAGTAGTACTGATCCTCCCTTTTAAAGCACTTCTGAGATTCTGCATTTAGTAGTAGTTAAATGCAGAATCTAGTCTATTAGCATTCTTAGGTCTTTGCACCGGCTCCCAGTTCAGTACAGACTTAACTCAATGGTTTAGGTCCTAAATGCATCACTGAAATGTTTGAAGAATGTATTCCTGTTAGGTCTCTTAGATCTGCCAGAACAGACTTTTATTATCTATGCAGTTCGCTGATGGAACAAACAGCCCATCCGTATCAAATCTGCACCAACCGTAGCTTTAAAAAGCCACACGATTGCCCTGTCTTCTTTTAAACATCTGGACTTCTACTGCACTTTCAATTTTCTTATACAACCAAGGAAAAAAAAAAAGAGACCACTTTTGCTTTTTTTCTGTTCACTGTTTGTACAATTTGCCGCTCTGTGTGTGTGTGTGTGTGTGTGTGTGTGTGTGTGTGTGCGTGTGTGTGTGTGTAATTCCTTTATGAGCTATTATGAACTATTGCAGTGTAAACTGTGTACAAAATAAAACAAAATGCCTCCATATGTGTTGGGAGTGCAATAGTGTTCGTATAGCAACATTTCTATGTGCCATATTCCAGCAGCTTCACTCCTGATCAGTTTCAGGAGAACAGAATCACACACTCTGCTCTTAACATCACTATTTTAATTATTGCAAGTGTAAAATAATGTGAGAGTGTTGTGCAGTTAAACATTTCCGAGATATAATACATTTTTTATATGTATTATTTTTACATTTTCTTATGAAGCAAGTGTGGTCAATAGTGTATAAATCAAAAGTGACATTTTAAACAGACACATTCCCACAAATTACAAAAGCAATAACCAGGAAAAAGTAATGACGTGTCATATTTATTTCCATGTATGTATGTATTCTTTAATTTCTTCCATTACTTTATTCTATGTTATTTTATTTTGTATTATGTTCCTGTAAAGCCCATTGAATGGTCTATTGTGTGATAATGTGCTTAAAAAATGAACTTGAACTGTGACCTATTAATATGAACAGAACGTCAGCACCACAAGCAGCCTTTCCAGATGCCACTTAACATGATTACTCACTGACTTGGGAAACTGACTTGCATTATTTGGACTTTATAAGTCTATTCAACAGTGACACACCGAGTACTTGTCAATTAAAAACAAATGAACTACATCTAAAAGGAGACTGTAATAATAAAAGGTCTATAGTAGCTGCACTAACAATGGTGCAGCCAACCCAGGCGAAATCCAGGAGTAACAAGAGACAAAACAAAAGTATTATTGCAAAAATGGAATGTGACAGTCATTTTATCACAACTGCTTTGTGTTCATAATTGTGGGAAGCCGATGTAAAAATTGAAAATTAAATTAATTAAGCAGCCCTACAACACTGTGTAAGAAGCCCGCTGTGTTCGGCTACACAGAAACGATTTCTGTATTTAGCTCATAGTAAGACATACTACTTCTTCAACCATGTACACAATGATAGCCTCGTAGCTCCAGTTTGATTCCAAACATGCCTCGATTGATCAAGTAGATCACTGAAGGTTTGAACTTATTATTGCAGAATGTGAAAAGGAGTCCTGTGGTAACAGCACTTACTGATTCCTTTGGATTTAGGGGCAATTTTTTCGATGTCCTTCAGTTGAAAAACATCTTTCTGGGGAAAAAAAATAATGCAGTTTCGGTCAGTCAGTTTATATC
Source organism: Nannopetersius ansorgii (assembly GCA_037974605.1). NCBI lineage: Eukaryota > Metazoa > Chordata > Actinopteri > Characiformes > Alestidae > Nannopetersius > Nannopetersius ansorgii. The sequence continues at coordinate 3,612 of JBBPDE010222978.1, read as the reverse complement.
ATATAAAATTACATATTAATACTGATAAAACAAACAATGATAGGTTCTACGCTCTGTGGCTGTTCTACCTAGTTTTACACACACACATACACATATATATATTCTACTTTTTATTTTATATTCTATTTTTCTTTTTCTTTTTTTATTTTATTCAGATATTCTGATTCGGAACAAGTAAACATCCTCTTCACTCAAACATACTGAAAAGCTTTCTAAATTAACTTTCTAAATATAACGTGTGTGACACCCGGACTGTTGCCATTAGAATTTGCATTAAGTAAAAGTAAAATTAAACTTACCGTTTCAAAAAATATCTCCATCATACGACTTCTTTTCTCCTCCAAACTCAGTCCTTTCTTTTTAGACTGTTGAAAGAAACAAATTCAGAAATTATTTTATGGTTATAGGACACTGTTAAGCCCACTCTCATTACAATAATAAACACTGTCCTTAAAATCAAACCACATAACGTTAGTAAAGTGAGATACAAGCTTATCCATTTAATCTTTAAAAAGTAAGAATATTATGAAAAAAATATTAGATTTAATACACAATTCCAATCACTTTGTTTTACACGAAAATGTTGGAAAAATTTTTATTACAGCTAAACCCACTTCAGTTCCTAGAAGTTTTAGGACCTTCCACGTTTTGTGCTATCCATGCTGTTTTTATGCTGCTGTTTTAAATCCCAGAAAGACATAACAAAAACATAATCAGGAAGCTGATTGTGTGTCCATTCAATCACAATTGACCACAGACTCTTTCAGCAGCGTGCATCAGTCATTTGGGAACTGCTTTTCCACAGGGTTTACTGAAACTTAAAAATGCATGCAAAATTGTTTTAAATTTATTCTCATAAACACTTCAGACCATATTATAAATGGGTAAAAAAATGGCTAATGCAAGTCTTTTTTTAAAAAAATGTCAATAACCACCCATATATATATTCCACATTTACCACTGCTCATGGAAAACACTGAGGATAAGCAAAACTAAGCAGAAAATCAAGTTTATTTACTTTTGACACTTTACTTTTAGAACTTTCCATTTTAAGCGTTCTTGCTGATTTGTGTTTTGTGCATGATAACCAAATAATCTGACAATGAACATGAAGTTACACTTTGAATACTTATTTTACCTGGGTGATGAGAGAAACACAGATCCATATACAATGACAGACATATACATGTGTATGTATATTACATATACACGTGAAAAATATGTACATAATACACATATTTACACATGTATATGTACACATAATACCCATATATGCTATACATATACATACACATACATACATACAAATGTATATAAATATATATGACCGGAACAGGTCTTTTGAAAAGTTAAATATACCTGTGCCCTTTGTATCGTTGTGAAATGAGACTGTCAGCATGCTGGACTGACAGTTAATTTCACAACGACTCTTACAAAGGGCACATGTGTAAGTGACTCAGTACACTTCCACTAACGATAAAGTAAGTCATTTTAGTTTACAATATTTAACTTTTCAAAAGACCTGTTCCGGTCTGGTTTCGTTAGGTGAATGTGATAACCACTACGTGATATGAGGCTATAATCAGACTGAGACACAGGGCTTTTTAACGAACTAATATACAGCGCTTAAAAAGTACACTTAAAAAAAATACTTAAAAAGTATTTTTGTGGCTCCAACGTAAACTATGTCAGCTTTTCTTATATGTTTTTCAGAAACACAATGTCACTACAGATCCTACCTTAACGTTTTACTGAAATCTTTACACCCTACAAGCTACCAAACCTCACCAAACTCTGGTAAATACAGCACAATTATCGTTAATGTATGGGAAACTGAGGTAAACGTCACTGTTTTACAGCATGTAGACTTTACACAGACCTTCAGTATATGTGAGTAAGACGCAGTTTCGGAAGATAAAACCAAACTCAGCGTTTTAATACGATAATATTTGCTTAATGCCTTTATTAAAATACGTTGGTGTTCCCTATTAATTGAGACCGAGCTTAATTATCACCATAAAACTGTGAACAGAGATCAAACACGGAGTAAATGAAGTCCTACCATTGTCAAACGAACCGAGCCTCCCGCCAAAGGAGGAGCTGCGCATGCGCAGTAACGACCACACGCTATATGGACAAAAGTATTGGGACAGACCTGTTTTTGTGTATTAGTGTACAGTAGACCTATTTTTGTACATTAGTGTACATTATGAATGAGTTTCTCTTTTTTGTAGGTTCCATCTACTTTATGTGCGGTTCTTTACTGTTTGCATTAGAATGTCAGTGTTTGTTGTGGGTTGTGTTTGGGAAACTGGCCTGTAGAAGATCAGGTTCTCACTCCTAAAACGACAGTGCAGAGAGACAGTCACTTGTTCAGGACATTGTGAGCCGTTCCATTTCTTAAGTCGTTTTTGAAACCTGAGATTCTTTTGGGTGCCATGACTTTGATGACTCTCAGACCCTTGAGACACCAGCTTCTTTCACCTTTGAAGTGTCCATCATCTGTGCTGTCACCATCACAACCTACATGATTTTATTGAAGAGGAGAGCTGGACATCATCTTCAACCCACTGTAGACATCAGTAGTCATTTGGGACATTATCATCATCACCCTTTTGTTATCATCAGGTGCAGCATCACCATTGACCAGCCTACTATTCATGATCATTACTATGTTTGAGCTTTGGGACAAGCTTTGGACTGAGCCATGGACTTTTAATAGTCAGACTTCTCAAGGAACTCATTACTGTTAAGGCCATGTAGTCTATCTGAGTTGTGCATCACATATGGACCAGTTAGAAGGCTTCCTAGCCTTCGCCTTGTTTATTTTACCCTACACATGTGAGAAATCACAAAAAGAACTAAATTGAAAGATACTTTTTATTACTCTGGTTCTTAGGAGGACCCAATGCTGGGCACCGATCGAAATTTGAAATTGTGTTTAATCGCATGATTTTTTGCAATAAATCACATTGTTATACGCTAAATTCAATAATGAATTCAATAGTGTATTGCGCTATTTTATTTTAAAAGTACTGCTATATTTACAAAAGCGCAATAACATTTGATTCGCAAACGCTTAATACAAGTAAGGAGCTTGTTAACAGCAGATGCAAAAGAAAAATATTTTTTATAAATCTCAACTTAGACTATGTAATCAAATCAAATATAAAACCAAAGCTATTTGCCACTGCAGGGCATTCACATTTTATCTAGTTTGTCCACAGCTGCAGGGATAACATTACAATAGGCACCTTCTGAGCAACAGCAAGTTAACATTTATAAATCTGTTTTCTTTTTTTTCCGAAAAGGTACCAGCAGAAACATTGTACTTTTTATCAGTGAGCAGCAGAAACAGTCAGTATGTTCAGTAGCAAGTGTCTCTGTTGGAGTGAGGTGAAGTGGCTGAGCACAAAAAAGCAATAAACTTTCAAAATAACTAATAAAAAAAACTGTGAATGCACAATAAAATAATTGTCGGCATTAACTAAATAATGCATTAATGCAACAAGAACATGTTCATTTGCTCTGCCCTAATACGTGTGTGTGTGTGTGTGTGTGTGTGTGTGTGTGTGTGTGTGTGTGTGTGTGTGTGTGTGTGTGTGTGTGTGT
>JBBPDE010222920.1:0-13323 GCA_037974605.1 Nannopetersius ansorgii | reverse complement strand
ACACACACACACACACACACACACACACACACACACACACACACACACACACACACACACACACACACAGATCAGTGTAGGGGTCAAAGCCTCTTTGTCCGTCTCGAACCTGCCCCTGTGGATAAAAGGAGCCGGGATGTACTTAGGCATTAGAGTCAGTGTTTGGGGTTTAGAGTCGGGCGGCAGAGGCCGAGCCAAGGCATCACACAGTGACGACTTGCTGCTGGACTCAAACGTGTCTGGAGAATGACGGATTGACCTGTCGAGTTCTTCTGTAGCAGCTGTTGGCTCTTTGGATGACCTTTAAGGAACGCTGGCAAAAATCCCAACATTATTCTTCCACCCAGGCCTGCGTGACCACTCACATAAACAAAAGCAGAACTAAACATTATAAACATAAATGCGACACAACATGTGACCTAATACACAACATGGCACAACAACATACGCTTAACAGAACATAAAATAACATGTAACACGTGATAAAACAACAAGTAACAATTAAATGCAGAGAAAATTTCACATTGTTCCCACTGTGTGGTGTGTTGCGTGACTACTTTTATAGGACATATAAAATAACAACACATAATGTAATAATGTAACAACACAACATATTACATACGACATATAACATATAAAGGTGCAGAACATATGAACATATAAACATATAAATTCTTAAAAGAATATATAGCATGCAAAAAAATATAGCATAATATCTATAACATGACAGCAAAAAATATAACAACAAATAACGTAACAAAATATATAACATGTATAACATATATATAACAACGTAACAAAGCAAAGCAGGTTATGTTCCAAGAGCACCCGCACATAGTGAAAACCGTGTTGTTGTGTTTTGGTTTAAAAAATGCCTATTTTTATAGAGTAAACCCTAAAAATGCCCCCAAATATGCTCCCAAAACACTTCAATTGCATTTTAAACTGATTAACCTTGGAGATATCTTAGAGAAAAATGCACATCCCTATTGTACAGACGAGCTCCGTACACTGAACCCCAATAGCACTAGAACATAAACACCATGACAAGTGTGAGTGAGAACGCAATAACACACTGTTCTTCACACAAAACATCATTAATTCATTTACAGCTTTGAACAGACACAGTGTTCTGCAATACAGAAAGTACTGCGCCCCTATCCAGAACGCCCCAGAACTCCCCCTCTAACACTCACAACAACAGATATAAAGGCTCATGGGAGCCAGTCCTACCGTGCCCCTTCCTCCTCTCCATGGTTTATGTCAGGGCGTGGTGCTTAGCAACCCAGCACTTTGCATGGTGGACAAGGCCCGGATGGCACAAAAGCACAAAAAATGTGAGGATATCCGCCTTTTCCGCGCACGTGTGGGGGGTTTCCGCAAAAAATTATTTGTTTGGTTCTCAGAAAAAAATCTGTGTGAGACTGAATCTGCGACTGCTGATCCGCGTAAAACTGAGGGGTAACTGTACACAACATGTAATCAAATAACATATCATTTTAAATAGCATCAAATATAACAGCTGGGCAGAAAAAAAGAGAGAACTCTGCTGTTTCTGTTTAGAGATTTTATTTGTTCTCATGTCAGTTTCATTAGACAGCAGAAGTAAAGACGAGCTGCAGGGACAGTTCACCTCCAAAACCAGAGAACAGGAGGGATTCAGATAAAAAAACAGAACCAAAATATTTACAGACAAAAGCATTAATAATTCACTCTTTAATGTGTTAAACCATGCAGCGCATTTAGACATACATGCAACACGCACGCACGCACGCACACACACACACACACACACACACACACACACACACACACAAAGAGGCCTTATCCAGCCCCTCACACACGCAGAAATGTAAAAAAATTTAATTGGCCACAAAACATCACAGAAACATTGTAAATATTTTCAAAACTGGGATGCTCTTGTTCTCCATTCAGACCTTTTTCTCTCAAAAATCGTATCGCTCGTACACACACACACACACACACACACACACACACACACACCTCAAGCTCACTACATTTCTTTTTTAGCTCCTTCAACTAAACTGTGCTTCATTCGGTAACAGCATAAAAGTAACACACTGAAATGCTAATCACCGATAACTGAAGGAGTGTGTGTGCCATATTGTGCTCATCCTTAGAGTTGTCCCTGGACTGAGTTGCCCCCTGGACTGAGTGACCCCCGGACTGAGAGGACCCCAGGACTGAGTGACCCCTGGACTGAGTGGCCCCTTGACTGAGTGACCCCTGGACTGAGTGACCCCTGGACTGAGTGACCCCTGGACTGAGTGGCCCCCTAGACTGAGTGGCCGCTTGACTGAGTGACCCCTGGACTGAGTGGCCCCCTAGACTGAGTGGCCGCTTGACTGAGTGACCCCTGGACTGAGCGGCTCCTTAACTGAGTGCCCCCTGCCCGGACTGAGTGCCCCCAGGACTTTTTTTAATGTGCTGCTATGTTTTGTGCCTTAGGGGGGCGCCAGTGTGCAAGTCAGTAATGTGAATCAGTCCAGTTCAGGAGGGTTTGGAGTGCAGCTCTGCAGGACAACATAAATATAAAATATGAAGAAATCATAATGGAGGAAAAAACCCACTTTGGCCAGTTTTAAATTATCCAAATAATTTAAACCACTTCAGGGTGAGTGTGCAGGGATGAACTGCTGTAAGTTAACCAGGCAGATATACAGTACTGAGAAAAAGTTAATAAACCACGCCTCTTTTTTTTTTAGATTTTGCTTTGAATCTTTTGCTTGTTGGTTCAAAAATACTATTTTATGCCTGTCATCTTTGGCTCACTGAGTAGATTAAATGAATGAAATAGGAATAAATGTTTTACTGCGACAGGGTGCAAAGTGGCTAAAGACACAAGGAACCTAGATTAAAGAGTTCCAGCCACTCAGCATTCAGCACCACCAGGATACTGATCACAGTCTGATCATCTGGAATCATGTGCTTCTGTTTCTTTACTGGTTCAGGACTTAAGTTAGATGTGTAATGCTTGAATGATTCATACATAGGTCAGTGTGTCTTAAAACCAAGTTCAGGTTCAGGGACTGGACTAAACTGAGTCTTTGAAGGTCCTTCAGGAAGCCTGAAGAACTGTTCCTCAAGACTACATTAAAAATACAAGAATCTTTGGAAGCAAAATATGAAGCAATGAGGAATGTCACAGTACTGTATTTTCACCTATTCAACTTACCATAGGTTATATATAGGGCTGTAACAGTACATGGGTGTCATGGTTCGGTACATGATGTCTTTCGGAGAATACATGGTAAGACGGAGAAAACGTGATTGAAGTAATACGGAATCACAGAGGGACCAAAAAGCGCAAGTAAATCATAAACCTGGGTCATAGTGTGGCGCAACAGTGCCACCTACTGGCATAACACTTCTGCTGCCTTTTATACATGAAAATATAAGCAAGAGTGTTTGTTTACTGTTTAATAAACTGCTGTTTATTTAAAATAAATGAAAACAAACCAAGCATCATTCTTTAGAACTTTTTGTTGCTTAACTTTGCGGTATCATGAATAGTACCGAACCGTGACCCCAAAACCGAGGTACGTACCGAACTGTGACATCTATGTACCGTTACACCCCTAATATCTGTATATACACACATTTTTTTTGTTTATGCAGTTATTATAGTGCATTAGGAGTCTGATCACCTTCATGGCTCATGGAAACAGTTACTATGGTAACCTGTGTACTTGGTGCCGAGACTCTATCGCTTAGCGGGGAACATTTTTTCAAGAAACACCTTAAGTGTACAGCCACATTTTCACATTATTGCTATTACAAATGGCATTCCGAACACTACATGTGTAAATGCATTACTCTTAACACAGCACTGATATATATGTATATGAATGGTGCAATATGATCCATTCAGGAAAGTTTACATACACTTCCCACTTATGTTACATCCGTATTGTCTTCTTACTGTATTGTCTCGGATTCACATTCCATTCACACTATTGTCACATTGTTGTATTGTCTTTTTATTGTACAGTTTCTGTCGTACCTTGCATTTTGTACAATGCTACTAACTGCCTCCTGTGCAATAATCTTACCAATGGTGCAACATTGGTCACTCTGTAAGGTTTATATATCATTCACACTGTACTGTTACATACACTACTGTTACAATAGTACGCTTGCTGTGTGTCTATTGTCTCTGGCGTAACCTGCATTTTATTGTGTGTTGCTCTTATCACACTATGTACATGCTCACAGCAGCTGATGAAAAAAAAATAACCTTCAATCTTATATTGCAAACCATTCAGCAATCCTGATTTTTACATCAGCACATGTCCAGACCATTCTTTATGCCTCATTGGTGGGATTATTAAAACCTCAGTTCCCTAACACACATAAGTGAACACCCTCAACTCCTCCTTTATCCCTTACACGCACACACACACACACACACACACACACACACCAACCATACTCATCATAGGTACTGTATTCTGAGCTTTATTTGTTCACTTTTTGTGATAACTGTCACTTTTTTGATCTGCCGTATGAAAAAAATAAAATCACAGCTTCTCTAGCTTCTTATTTTGAAGATTTACAGTTTTTACACGATTTTTGTGCTACTGTTAATCCAACGGACAAACTTTTATCCACTCTACTAACAAATGGCCTTATAAATAACACAGATATCTGTGACTGCACATTCATGATATTGTGATAGCAATTTTACTGGTCTCTTGCTCTGACAAATGCTAGGACCAGTGTCCAGTCCATCTCTGGGTTCCCAGTAAAAGGTATCACCACTACGAATACTTGATATCATTACAGAAGTAAAACAGATACCGTGTTTTAGGCTGGACACCACTGTAGGACAGGACAAATGTACCAAATGTGGGTTGAACAGCCCTTTCACAGTCAGACAGGGAGCACAGAGGTGCTGAGGGGACAAGTGCTGGAACATCAGGAGTTTTTTCACATACAAGTCGATCCATCAGGTAAACACTGCAACTGCTTCTCGAGGATGTAGCGCAGGTTCTTATATCTAAAGGGAGAGAGAAAAGTAAAGTGTCCCGTGAACACACCCCAGCACACAGTGTGAACAGTGTGAAATTCTTTTTCCTGCATTTAACACTTTCACCAAGTGAAGCAGAGGGCAGTCACCAACGAGGGGCGCCCAGGGAGCAGTACCTTGCTCATGGGTACCTCAGTAAAGACACTAGCAGTGTTCGGATTTGAACCCACAACCTTCTGATTGCAGGGCCAACTACTTAATTACTAGACTACCAGCTGACCCAAAACAAGAAGAAATCACGTGAGTAAATAACACAATACTGGACAGGTCTGGACTGAATAACGCTAAAAAGGTTCCCAATTGTTAGGAAATGTACTACTTTTAGGGTCAAAAAACAAATCCTGCTCCTTCTCTATCCACTCTGAATGGAGATTCTTTGCTGACAGGAAAACATAGCCCAGGACTAGGCTGACCTGTAAACCATTTAAAAGGTACATATTAAAGTAAAAATATCTGTGCCAGCTTGCTATTAAAGGTACTTTATCTGTTTTATAATGAAATACAAATAATTTTCTTGCAAACACAATGTTAGTGTCTTTTGACCCATCAGTTATGTAGGTGTGTCCTACAGTGTAACCTTACCTCCTTTTGAGCTTCTGCACTTCCCGGTCCTCTTCCTCCTTCAGTTTTGTGATGAAACTCTGCAGCACCGGCATTTCAAATTTGATGTACTGCGCCACCTAGTGCAAGAACACAGAACCGCAGTTAATAACAACAACACTCAAACCAACACAAACCGAAAGTATCCACACAGCCTCTCTCTTTCATACACACATATGCTGAATCTCTGGTGGTGTACTGCACCCCCTGCTGGTCTGAAATGAACCCCAGTTGATGTCCTTTAAAGCAACAATCAAACCAAAACAGTCAGCCTGCATCCACAAAGCCTGTATCTCTCTCCCTCTTCCACTCTCTCACTCATGCTGAATTTGTGGTGGAGTATTGCACCCCCTGCTGGCTAGAACTGAAACCGTGTTAAAATGAAACATCGTTAGGCACATTGCAGCCTGTCACAGTAAAACATTTGTTCCCATTTCTTTCATTTAATCAACTCAATATGCTAAAGATAAGACAGTTTGACAGAAAGAAAATAGTATTTCTGCACTGACAAGGTGATTCAATGCAAGATATAAAGAAATGAGGGGTGGTTCAAAATGTAAAACTCAAAACAAAAACGCACATAAACACAGACACATAGACATACTCTCTCTCTCTCTCTCTCTCTCTCTCACACACACACACACACACACACACACACACACACACACAGCAACTCACATCATATGTGACCTCCTCTCCCAGGTCCTGTTCCATGAGGAAGATTTTGCAGACCTGCTCACACGGTCCCTGCAGGATCCTCAACACCAGCGGGTGATCAGTACGCTTCAGCTGAACTCGCTCTGAAACACACACACACACACACACACACACACACACACACACACTTTAGGTTGCGTTTTTTTCACCAGCGGACATGTCTTTCTCTCAGGTAATGTCTGCTTTATCATCTACATTAAGAGCTGTAGGCCGAATAAGCAGAGAAACAGTACTGTGCGAAATCTTTGGCCATCCTGTAGTACTTTCTATATTACTTTGCCATGTTTGATGACCGTCAAACTCTTATCTATGGCATGTTGAATAGATTAAATATAAGAAATGGAAATGGATGCAAAGTGCCTAAAGATACAAGGTGTCTAGATAAAGGTGTTCCAACCTCTCAGCACCACCAGTATACTGGGAGTCATCGAGTTACGACAGTCTCGACAACGCTCACTCCGACAAAAACGTTAGTGTTTCAGTTTAGCCTCGTACTTACAGATGTAAGTGGGGAACTAGTTTGATTGCGTGGCGGAAGAATACACAGTAATGCAGGTACGAGTGAGGCTTAGTTGTGTTTTTATGATTTTGCAACTGTGTTAGGATTTGCAACTGTGTTAAGTGACTTAGACTTAGGAGTGTTTCTTGATCTACACCAAAATTCGGGTCACATCACTGTCGTAGGAGTGGATCGGTGTTGTAACTTGAGGACCGCCTGTTCTAATAACGGCCTGATCACCTGGAATCATCTACACCGGTTTCTTCTCTGGTTCAGGCTTTAAGTTAGCTGTGCTTTGTTCTGCTTGAATGATTCATACGTCAGTCACTGTGTGGCTTAAGAAACAAAAACACATTCTTCTGAAACTGTTCAGGTTTATGGACTGGACTGACAATGAGAGTCTTTGAAAGTTCTTGAAGAAGCCTGGAGAACTGTTCCTCTAGACTGCACTAAAAATACAAGAACGTCTGGAAATAAAAAGAAAGAAGGACTTTTGCACTGTACTGTAATGTGATTTCATGGAAAATGGATATAAATCAGTTTACCATGATATATGATTCAGCATGGTGTAGTTTTCCTTTAAGTTCTTAAATCTTTGTGTCTGGCTCTGATCTTGTTTGTACAGTATCAGACAGAGTGTGTAAAGCAGACTGACCCCCGCTGGCGTGGACGAGGTAGAGAGCGAAGTCATCTGGGCTGTTCTCGATCTTAAACTTGTTGAGTAAAACACGCAGCACCTGTGGCGTCCTCATGCAGCTGTTTATCCTCACGTTAGTCACAGAACCGTACGCTGGAGTGAACACAGCCGTCTGGGCAGAGGGAGATTGTAAAAGGGACACTTCAAATCAGGTCCACACTTTTGTGCAAAAAACTCCCCACAAACAACTGTCTCAGATTATATAAATTGACTGCTGATCATTTGCACATACAAAGCATACAATTACATTCCAGAATCAGAAAACAGGTTGGAGAGCATTTGCTCATGAAACGACCGCCAAGACACAGAAACTAAATAAAAAATCTAACAAAAAACACTCTTATACTGAACTGCACTTTTTTTGTTTAGAGGTTATATTTATAGTTTGTTTATTTCCGTGCATTGTGTGAGTGCGTTTTGTACCATGTTGAAGTTTATTTTGACTGACTGTGTCTTTGAAGTGATGTACTGAGACGTCCAGTAGGTGGCGGCACTATAATATAATATTCCTTTCATTTTATTTTAATGTTTTTAATATTTGCTTTAATTCCATTCACAGACCTAGTTATACCACTTTTGAGGATATAAAAGTGGTAACTATACTCCAGCCATACTGCAATAACTAACATCTTTCATACATTAACATCAAGTACATAGGACACATGGCGGAGTACCGTAATCACAGAACACAAGAAATTCTTTATTTTCATTTGTCACCGGACTGGAACCTTGAAGAACACATTTTAAAGCAGGTTCTGTTTTCAAACCAGTGATCTAGAAATGTGCATTTCAGTGTAAACAAAGTTAACTATTGTTAACTATTTCCACATCATAAATACAAGGATGGAAAGTGATGTTACTTTCTGAGCATCAGTAAACACTATTCTCTTACTGAATCAACAGCAAATGCGATATTTTCGAACACAGACTTGTTAGTATAAAATCATCCTCTTTCTCTCATACATCCACACAAACTAATGCACTGAGCTTTGGTGCTTCTTGAAGCCGGATAGAGCTTTAGGTCAGATAATTGTATTATCATTATGCTGGCCTTCAGTTTGCTATCCAGACAAAATAAACTATTCTGGTGCTGATTCAACAAGATGGGTCTTTGTACGCGTTCTGTTGTACAGTTTAGTTGCTTCTTCACTGTTTTCGTTTGTTAAATGGTGTTAAATGGGACAAAGTATTAAAAGGACTAAGGTACTTTCATATTTGTTTTGTCGGTACTTTAACACACCATTGACCCTGAATTCTTTATTTGTTATTCATGTTGATCCCGTCATTTTTTGTGTTAATGGAACTTGCAGTTTTCATAGCAATAAAGTGGGGGGCGGTGATGACATCGGCGTACTGTTTCACTGAAATGTGGCAGTGCTGTGACATTCGCTCTCTCACACACACACACACACACACACACACACACACTTCTGGGTCACCTTGTGGTTGTAGAAGTGGCCATTGATGGAAAATCTGTGCCTTCTGATTCGCCGCTGGTCACTTGGAGACCTCTTGTTGCATCGCCTCAAAACACCAGCGTCACTTTTAGTCCTCAGGAGCTGAGAACATGCATCAACAGCATCTGGAGAGAGGAAGAGAGAGAGAGGAAGAGAGAGAGAGAGAGAGAGAGAGACAGAAAGAGAGAGAGAGAGAGAGAGAGAGACATAAGGACAAAGAGGAAGAAAGAGAAAGAAGGACAGTGTAAATGACAGAGAGTGAGAGATAAGGAAAAAAGGGGTAAAACAGAGAAAGATATAGAAGAGAAGAGAGCGAGTGAAAGCGAGAGATAGCAAGAGAGAAAGAGAGTGAGCAAGAATAAGAGAGAGAGAAACAAAAAATAGAGAGAAAAAGAAAGCGTGAGGCTCTTTCATACTTATAAAAGGGAAGCAGAGCAGCAGAGACATGAAGTCTGTGGAAGTGGATCTATAGTATAGTGAAAGAGGTCTGAAAGCGGAGAGGAGAAAATCCAACACTGAGACCAACCTTCATCCTCACTCTCCTTCATCGTGCTCTTGTCTGACTGGCTCTCAGGTTCTGTCACCTCAATGGAAGGCGGAGTCTGTTTCTGAGCCTCAGCGCTGTGAGGGTGAAAATAGGCATTCCAGTCAAACTCCTACATTTCGCGTCACAGAACGTGGATCAGTGTGGAGTGGTGTGCATAGTATTTGTAAAGTGTCCATTTATTATATGTTAACACAGACCACATTGTGAACATCACAAAATTCTTTTGGCATTTAAGCCATTTACACAAGTGAAGCAGCAGACAGCCAGGAACACAAGGCCACTGACAGTCATGGGAATCAAACCCATGACCTTCTGATGGCAGGGGCAACACTATAACCACTAGGCCACCATCCCCTCTCAAGTCCCAGGATGAGCTTCCTCAAAAAACATAGTTCTAATGTTTTATTGCCTTTATAGACGTAGATTCTGAATGAATTCTGAAAATGAATTTCTATGGTACTTAATTAAAAAGCAGTTATTCTAACGTAACATATTCTAGGTTTAGCAGAGCCTGACGTTCACAGGGCAATCCACAAAGAGGGTCTGAGTGAGAAAAGGAGTACATCCATCCATCCATTATCTGAACTGTGTGTCCTTAACCAGGGGTCTGCAGCCAATTCCAGATTTCATGGGGTGAAAGGTGGAGAAACAACCTGGACAGATCATCAACCCATCACATACACACTCATGCGTACACACACTCCTGGGGCCAGTTTACTACCTCCAATAGGAATAACAAGGCTTTGGAGTGTGGGAGGAAACCAGAGAACCTGGAGGAGAAAATGCAAACTCCACACAGAAAGGACCTTCACTCGCCCAGAGACAGAAATACAACATCCTGATCAAAGTCTGGACTTGAAGCTGTTTTAGTCGTGTGTTTATATATTTATATTTATCTCACAGTTTTTCACTAGTTCTCTGTATCTTTTTCAGTTTATCTCTCTCTATTACTCTCTTTCTTTTTCACCTTATTTCTTTCTCTCTCTTTCTCCTCTCTCTCTCTCTCTCTCTCTCTCTCTCTTTCTCCTCTCTCTCTCTCTCTCTCTCTTTCTCCTCTCTCTCTCTCTCTCTCTTTCTCCTCTCTCTCTCTCTCACTCTCTCTTTCTCTTTCTCCTCTCTCTCTTTTTCCTCTCTCTCTCTCTCTCTCTCTCTCTTTCTCCTCTCTCTCTCTCTCTTTCTCCTCTCTCTCTCTCGCTCCATTTCTCTGTCATTCGCTTACTTTACTTAATAATAACACTTCTTTCTCGGCCCACATACATCATTCGAGTTGTTTGTTTTTAAACTAGTGATACCAAAAAGAAGGTCCACAAAATCACTGAACGCAAAAACACTTGGTCCAGAAAAGATGACACAGCGGTTCGACTCAGCCACTAAAAACAGCACACCGGTGACTCAGCTGGCGTTGCTATGGAAACAAATAGAATCACAGAAAGCTCTGAGCGTCTGATCAGCCGTAAGGGAGTGAAGGACATTCTGGAGAAGAATGTGCTGTGAAGAGCAGAGCTGTTTCTATGGAGATGTTTCTGCATTCGGACCGAACCTTCAGAAAGAGCCAAACTCAGATTTTTCCTAAGATCTACAGTGCAGACCTCAAAGTGTTTGTGTGTGTGTGTGTGTGTGTGTGTCTGTCAATGCTTCTGTGTGTGTGTGTGTGTGTGTGTGTGTCTGTCAATGCTTCTGTGTGTGTGTGGGTGTGTGTGTCTGTTATGCCCCGACCTCTGGTTGTCTAGGTTACAGCCTGAGTGCCAGGATGTGGAGGAGGGAGGCGGTCTGATGCGCTCATGGTCATCCTGCATCTGCAATCTGATTGGTCGACGCAGACCCCAGGAGATATTGAGAAGACCTTCCACAATAAGCTCACCTTCTTCCTGCAGAGAACATAATTAGGCCATGATCCAAAGAAACACGCACACACATACTCTCTCTCTCACACACACACATGGGCGTGCACACACACACACAATCACATACACACATACTGTACATATATAAAAACACACACAGACATATAATCACACATACACACACACACACACACATACACACACACACACACACACACACACACACACACTCTCTTACACACACAGACACACACACAACCTCCAGTCACAGATGCTATTACTCCCCAGAGAGTGGCGAATTATTTAACAGGGGCAGTGGGGGTCAAACTGAACCACAATTCGTACAAAAATTGTGGGGCCTCCTCACCTCTCTGTGTCTGAGCTGCAGGTTCTGTCCTTCATAGTAGAGGTTGTAGGTCTTCAGGTGTGAGAGGATGCTGCTCCTGCACAGAAAAAAATACAGTGCAAACAATACAGAGCCATTCCTTCATACTTTGCTTTCAAAGATCTAGACTTTCTAGTCATTTCAATGTAGTCTTGAGCAACAGGTCTCCAGGCTTCCTGAAGGACTTTCAAAGAATAATTTTCAGTCCAGTCCCTGAACCCGACCAGTTTCAGACCCATGTTTGAATTATTCCAGCATAACAAAGAACATCTAACTTAAGGCCTGAACCAAGTGAAGAAGCAGGTGCAGATGATTCCAGATGATCAGGTGGTGATCAGTATACTGGTGGTGCTGAACACTGATCCGTTGTAACTCCTTCATCCAAGCTTTGCAGCCTGTGAACCCTCTTTTCTATTTCTTACGTTCTGTCAATTCAATATGCTAAAGATAAGACAGAAAGTTGTATTTTTGCCCCAACAGGTGATTAAAAAAAACAGAATGAAATGAGGGGTGGTTCAAGACTTTCACACAGTTTGGGTGAGGAAAAGTGTATGTGCTTCAGTCAAGAGTATAGAATGGAGTGACTCACTTGCTTATGTATTTGTTCTCCCCAACCTGCACGCCTTCACGCCTGTCATCCATCTTAACTCCAACACAACCACATGGGTGAAAACTGGAGAGAGAGAGAGAGAGAGAGAGAGAAGAAAAAGAAGACAGAAGCAAAAACAAGGATAGAGAAAGAAATGAAAAGAGAAAGAGGAGAGACAAAAATGAAGAGAGAAATTTAAAGACAAGAAAGGAGAGAACAGCAAGAAAGTGAGAGGAGAGAAATGTAAATAATGTTACGGGGAAAAGTTGATCAGTCCCCTCACACAGTATCCCACCTGTTTTCCCCTCCAAATATCAATCCAGCACTTTCCAGGCCCAGACCTCGTATAAGACTGGATAATATATGGTAAGAATAATGGCACCTATGTCCACAGGTATACAGAAACCATGCAGTACATAAACTGTAATGTGATGGTATAGGACTTGCAGCACGCTTAGCGTAAAAAACATTCCATGTTATCAGGACAACATTTCCACCATCACATTACAGTTTACAGAAGGCAGTAATGCAGTCAGCTCGGCTGCGGGCTGTCTTAAGCCCTGCAGTCCAGCAGCACAGGTACAGCTCAGGGACTGCTCACTTTATTAGAAATGGAAAGACATCTGTTCATGGTACGGTAAGGTTTCTTGTGCCGTAATATGCCTGCAGTCTAAAGGGTTACTGAATTCTGAGAGCCAGTTTTGGCGGTACCAAAGAGTGACAGAAACAGTCAGAGCTCAAGAATCACTTCCCGTTTCTGGAACATCAAGGAAACACTTCTTCCGAAACTAGGTCAGACAGAGAACAGCAGCTACAGAGAACGAACAAAAGGAACATCTCAGCTCGCATGTTAATGACCCAAGTGAACACACACACACACACACACACACACACACACACACACACACACACACACACACACACACACACACACACAC
>JBBPDE010222910.1:0-13323 GCA_037974605.1 Nannopetersius ansorgii | reverse complement strand
AGATGTATGGTGGTGTGTGTGTGAAGGTGTGTAGATGTATGGTGGTGTGTGTGAAGGTGTGTAGATGTATGGTGGTGGTGTGTGTGTGTGAAGGTGTGTAGATGTATGGTGGTGTGTGTGTGAAGGTGTGTAGATGTATGATGCTGCGTTGTGATTGTCTGGTCAGTAGACAGAGGTTGTAGTAGCACCTGTGAGCTGATCTCTCGCTTTTTCAAAAAAATAATTGCAGGACCTCTCTCACAGTCGGACGTAGGAACCACAACAAAAGAAACTTCCATAATATTTTCAATATTTTGCATTTCAAGTGTCATCAGTGCAAAATCATGCAATGTGTACCAGGCTTAACTTGCAATTATTAGATGCATTTTTCCTCCTTTGTGCTTCAGGGTAAAAGATATTCGGAGTGTGTATTTGGACACTACATTCTACGACCCCAAGTTCTATCAGATCCCTAGCAGGGTGAGCAAACTCTTGCACATTTGTTTGGTAATATGCTTGTGTTATTGTTGTTAATAGTGTTATGTCAATGCTTTAGGAGGCTTGCTTGATTGGAATAAGGGAGCTGATTCAAGGCTGGATTAATCAGAGCCCTTACCATGTAGTGTGGCTGAACTGTAAAGCAGCGTATGGTTATGAATACCTCTTCACCAACCTGGGAGAAGAATTCAACGCACAGGTTAGTGTGTCTCATACAGAGTTCTTTATGATCTTTATTATAAAGGGAAACGAAGCAGTTAATCAGGTCTGTACCTAACCAGTGGCTTATTCTGTCTTTGTGTTGTAGGTCCATGTGAACAGCCTGGACATGTACAAGAAAATGCCTGAGATTCTGTGTCATGTGACCACCAACAGAGCAACACCGATCCATGCCTGTAGACACCCCAAGGTATGTTACATTACCTGGCGTACGAACCATCTTTCTTAATGTATTCTTCAGTCATGCTGCTGTTGTGGTCTTATTACTGGTTTTGTGGCAGGATGAGGAGCTTTTCAGAGCAAACCGGCTCCCATGTGGCTGTACGGCTCCGGACGGCACACCGTTGCGCATTATCAGCATCAAGCCCTCCACTATGTGGTTTGGGGAACGCACCAGGAAGACCAAGGTCATTGTCAGGTAAATGCAGGATCTGACAGTCACTTTTTTTGTCAGAAAAAATTGAGGAATCCTCTTGTGTTTTATAGCCTAATCTCTATGTACAGCATCTACTTTTTATGGGCGATACCACTGACAGTAGTTGTCGACCATTTTCCAGTACTTGATAAGCAGCGGAAAGTCTACTGGCACACCTAAAGTAAATGGGCAATTGATTTGTCAATTGACTATGTGCCAAATGTGTGGCAGATTGAGATTTAGCTGGAAAAGGAGGGGAGTGTTCATTTTATGTTGTAGAGAAGACTAAGCTTTGACTTCTGCAGGGCTGTGGCCCTCCAAGTCCTGAGATTAAATATAAATTAGGGATACTTATTTTATAGCTGGCATTTAATTGCCTGTCATAGTGCACATAACTATGTCATTATTTATGAGCTGCACCTGCTTTGAGACTGCGGTTGTACTGTTGGTGTTGAGAGTCTAGTTAATTATACAGAGTGTAACGTACTGCTGAGCGCAGGTCAGACCTGGCGGCCTTCTAGGGTCGCTTTAATGCTTTGTACATATAGTAGCTTAACAATGTCTCATTGGACTTGTTCTAATGCATTTTTATTGAGGCTGGGATTGAATCCATGTACGCAGGATCCCATTCATCAAATTAAAATGTAGGATACAAAACCACGTATGGGATTACACAGTAAAATGTTTTAAGTCATGCATCTGCAAGCATCTTCGTCTTTATCAATTTCTAATTCAGTTCTTTTGTTCCGCACACTGGCCCAGGCAGGGCTAGCATGCAGAGAAAGTGCAAAAAGAAAAATAGTGTAATTATTTGGACTCAAAGTTCTGATGATTATACTCTCAGGTTCTCCAAATATAAAATCATGGTTGCCAGGTTGAAGAAAAACGGCTCTTATTTGATCTAAGTGGAGATATCTTTCTGTGATGTGTGATTTCAGGATGGGTGGGAGTTCCTACAGGGCATGTTTCTCTTTTCATTCCTCTTACTCAGAGGTGAGAAATCCTTTTTGGTTTTGTGAGCATGCAAAAAGGGAGCATTACACAATGTTTTTTGCATTAAGTACATCCATTTACTGTGTGTCTCTTCTTCTGTAATCAGATCCAGGACTTACTCTCCTATATCCGTCCTGTGAATATTTACCCGAGTGTGGTTCCACTGGGCCGAACAGTAGAGGAGGTCACTGAGTTGTACGTATTTTCCCTCATAGACATGGAGTGCAGCAGTTTATGCAGGTCTTAAGTCACATCTCTTAGATTATTTAATCTGAATTGTGTTTTCTTTGTGCAGATTGAAGCCGATGTGCAGAAAAAATTCAGAAAGGAAAGAGGTCATTTATAAGCCACTTGGGATGCTGAAGCGATCCAGGACAGCGTGCGCATCACAAGGTATTACACACGTAGCACCAGGTATCATATTCCTAGACTGTACCAAAATAATCCTAGACTGTACCAAAATAATCCTAGACTGTGGCATTCCCCTTTTCCTGTTGTTCTAGTTGTTTTAGTCGATACTCAGTTTGAACACTGGCACTCAATAAAGACGTTTTTTATAGAAAGAATAAAAGACTGTATACCCTTCATCTATCACTGTGAGAGTTCTTAATGGGTGTTTAAGAATAGAATAGTTCTAACAGGATAATAGCTTTATTATAGCTGTATAAAAGCTTTATGATCTCTAATTCTGTAATTATGTTCAGTTATGTCACTTCTCATTGTAGCATATTTGAATACCGGATTTGAATAAGGTCATCACCTTATATGCCTTTGGGAAAAAAAAAGGCAGTTTTTTTATTTTTATTGTCTCAGGCTCAGACAGTGAGGAGGAGCTGTTCGGGGAGGTTGCTGTTGCACCTAGACGAAAGAAGCTTGCCATGAATGAACTCACGTTGCACTGCAGCCTTGAAAAAGTGGTTCTGGAGGAGAAGCAAGTGCAAATTCCAGAGCTGGGCCCTGTAATCCAGGTGTCCAACTATATGGATTGCACAGAGTCGAATGATGACGATGATGATGATGATGATGAAGGTGAAGAGGAGAAGCTTTTAATTTCAAAATCTGATGCCACCTGTGCATGTCCCACATCTGGCAATGCCCCAGCCACTTCATCCTGCTTGGAGCCAAAGAGACCCCGTTCAGAAATGGAAATACCTTGTTCTGAATCAGAACCACCTTCACCAAAGCAGGCCCCTCCCTGCTGGGCAACGTTCTTTAAAGAAGAACTTGTTCTGACCGATGACAGCTGTGAGCTGAACGACAGTCAGACCAGTAAGACTCGCTCGACTTATCACACCAACTCGCAGTCGCCCGAACTCTTCGACGAGGACGATGAGTCAGAATCCATCCACATGTCTTCCCAGTCTACCCATATATCTGATGGAGATGCAGACAACCCCAGCCAACTGGACACAGAGCTCGTCCAAGCAGAGCTCAGCAGTGCTGCGCAATCTGGCAATCAGAGTAGCAGACAGACAAATAATAGTTCTCACATGCCAGTCGAGACAGAACCAGCCGTCACTGACAGTGGCAAAGACCAGTCTGAAGGAGTGGACTGCACAGAAGCCATGTCAGACTCGCAGGTGTCGTCTGATTTTGACCTGCCGCAGACGCCAGGCTCCAAGGCCCCACATCCCGAGGAGCTGAAGGAGCTGTACAAGAAGTTGGCAGCTGGAGAGGAAGTTGTCACCCACAGAAATCAACAGCGCTGTGTCTGAGAGCCCAGCCTCAGAATAAAAAAGAACTGGCGTCATCGCACCAATACACAACAGGCACAGGCAGAAAGGCAATATTTTTTAAGGGCTATATTATTATTCAACTCTATGAGCTTGCCATTCCAAAACAGTCACATTTAAAGTTACCATTCCAAAGCACTTAGTCACAACTGAAACTACATAAGTAAGGACCAACTAGAGCAATGTCATGCATTTCATGCAAATGTAATATTTATTTACTGATTGTGCCTTATTAAATAGTGCCCGTAAGATATTCCTCATAGTTTAGGAAAGTATTGATGAGTAACTGCTGAAGCATTTATGGGCCTGGACAGTTCTAATAACACTTTCCTTCCACATAATGATTTGGATAATGAACTTTCCAGTCCTTTTTGTCTTTTTAGATGTTTCATTTTGGCAAGGTGACGGAGAGAAGTCTAAATATGAATACATTAAAAATTATAGATACAAACATTTTAAGAAGATAGATTAAGATGATTTAGAGAAACATCAAATTCTTTACACTAATTAAAGGTTTGGGCTTAAAATATACATATGTACATGTGTACATCCTGGTTATCGGACCCAGTAATGTGGTAAATTAGTATTTACCAACATCAGCATTCCATTGAAAAATCTAGTTTGTACAATATACAGCACCATAGCAAACCACACTCAGTGGCTTTTTACATCATCGTTTAAGCAGAAGTAAGCAGTGGAATTCCCCTTTAATAGTGCATAGCAGGGGCCAGGCTTCATTTAGGACTTCAGCCACTGATTTATTTTCTGCTGCTCTGACGCACTTGCTAATTATCAAGTAATTATCAGGCCTTTCTTGTGACCAAGAAAACAGAAAGAGACTTGGCTTTTTTCTGTAATGAGCTGTTTTGAGCAAAACAATCTTTAGATAATATAACACCTTGCTCTGTTGTAGTTTGTAATACAGCCATGCTACCTCACTTCAGTGTGCTTATTAATATAATTTGCTTGTCTTTTCATTCCGATCTTGTGCTATAATAAACTCAGGTTACATAAAGCAGCGTTTGTATTCTGTATCTCGAGTTTACGTTGGGAGACTGAGAACTTCCTAACCTAAGGTAGTGTTGCATGTGCTCCAAGATGATGGTATCAGTAAACCACACTCACATTACCTCTGCACTGTGAAGGAACATCTGTTACTTTGAAACAGTTTTTGCAGAGAAATAGAGCACTACGTATGTATGCATCAAGAAAATCGCAGACTGTGGTATTCACCTGTTTCTGTATTCCGCTCAGACATTCCTCTTGATTTACTTAATATTCAATTTACACTTAATTGAGGTTGTCTGGTTCAAGGATCAGTGCTCCCGATTCCATTCACTATTCAAGTGTTTTCTTTCAGCTGGGAGGTAGTTTAGTGAAACAGCTACACCCCAGCTTTTTATGGTTTGCAAATTTGACATTTACTGGTCAAAGAAACACATTTAAAAACATTTAATGAAAAACAAAAAGCTTTTATTTAAAGGTCATCACAGAGGAAATCGTAGCTTGAGTCAATATGTGATCATATGTTGAGGAAGATGCCGCTACAAGGCCCACCCTTTACAGATGTTAAGGTTTTAAAATTACTATGGTATGAAAAAAAGACTATGATGCTGCTGCAGCTGTTGCTATGGTAACAGCCTCCGACCTGCCGCTGCATTGCTCTGTACAGGTGACGTGCAGCGAGCCATCCCTGAAAATCAAACACATGAAAAACTTTAGTTTCATAAGAGAAGATAAACCTTTATTAGTCCCACAACTGGGAAATTTGCTAGCTGCCGTAGTTGGCTGCCACACGTTGGGGGCGCCGGAAAAAAAGGTTACTATGACACTTAAAATGATCTAAGATTAGTCATATAGCAGTAATCTGCTTAAAAAATAATGTTCTGACAGATTTTTGTATGGAACTTCACCTTTTCATTGTAACTACTGTGACGATATCATGCATCTCTTCCTTGGGTTCCAGGTCTCTAAGAACAATCTGCAAGATACAGGCGATATTATGAAATGCACTGAGAAATTAGTCTCATAGGCACAGTATATATAGGGATAGGAACTGATGAGATGTTATTGATACCAATGCCATAATCAATTCTGCTCATCAGACCGATTCTTTATTCGTTCTACTTTCTTTATTCATTTCTTTATTCACTCCCTTATTGCATCCTGGTCCCTGATAAATGTTTTGTATGGAAAATGACTACACAGGTTTACAGACACAATGCAGCGATGTTATTACCTCTGAACAGTGTAGAATGTTTACCTAACATATTCTGATGTTACTAATGTCTTCATAACATCAGAGACATGCAGCTCTGATCTCCCAAATTTGGGACCAGTTCTCTATTTATCGTGCCACTGCTATATACCGAAGAATTTATGTGTTGTAGTTTAAGGTAGCATGTGTATGTCAAACCTGGGCTAGAGGTTTTTGCGCCTGGAAAAGCTCCAGACACACAGATGCCAAACTGCCAGGACCCTGTAGTATGTGCTGTCGGCGGGCAGGGAGGGACGTGCCAGATGGAAACAAAACTGTGAAAATGTCTGCTCCAGATTCATCCACCTCCTGTAAAACAGAACATATTAGACAGACACGTACATAACTAGGACAGGGTTACTAATTTTGGGGCCCAACTACTAAACCAGATCAGATGAATCAATGTGTTTGAACCAAATTTTGCTTCGCTGGACACTGAAGGTAAGTACAGCCTGTAGGTGAGGAGGCAATAACTTAGCACCCATTTTTTTATTTATTTATTTATTTTTTTTACCTTGACTTGAATGTCACTGGCACAGCAGTCCACAGTGATGGAGTCCTCGTCTAGAACCAGGCTCTCCTTGCCTACAAGGATGCCAGCCTGCATGGCGGCACCGACCGGAATCACCTCATCAGGGGGGATGGAGCATAGCAGCTCCACATCCGGGAACAGATCTCGGATCATCTGTTGCAGCTTGGGAATCCGTGCCGAGCCCCCACTTAAGACCACCTGGAATACAAGTTAAAAATGTAAGCATGAGTAGCAATTAAAATCACTGCACCCCTTGAAGCTGGATGGATGATTAACAAATTACGGCTCTCAATTACAAAATATTTGTATTTTGTAATGCATTAAAGTCACGTGACCTAGAAAATTCGAGTGAAACATGTCATCAGAGGTGTATTCTCCTGACAGTCATTAGGAGGACGTCACTTTTTTTTTTATTGGTTAAGAGGTATTTCACAAAGCAGGATTTTTCAGTAAAGCTGAATAAGCATAGGGTTTGACTTTATATCTGGCTACGTGAAGAATCCTTGGAAATCCATGGATCTGTTTTTTTAGAAGCAATTAAATTATATATTCAATATAAAAAACAACAACTAACAGTCAACCCCCCCCCCTAGTGTTTACCGTGTTGACATCTGAAGTGGAGAGGCTGACTTGCTCCAAGAGTGTTTTGATTGGCTGAATGCTCTTGCTGAAGAGGTTGGAGCAGATCAACTCAAAGCGAGCTCTGTGAACCAAAAGTAAGTATATAAACAAAAAGAAACACATTTATTGATCTGAATGACAGTCATGTAGAACATCGTTGTGTACCTTGATACGTTGCACTCAAAATCCATTCCATCGTACAGCGAGTCCACAAAGCAGTTGGAGCTGCCCAGTGTGGACAGGGTGTGTTTGGCTACATCAGCACTGTTCATCAGTTTCATCATTGCTCTGGGATTACTGCTGACATCTTGCTTATACAACCTGGAGACACATGCATGAGAATCAGCCACTGCAACCCCCCAACTCCCACCCCCAAGGCACACAGGAAGCAAACGGACTTACTTTTTGAACTCAGCAGCCAGATGCTGCGCCAGGGCATGCGTGAAGCTCTCTCCCCCGATGCTGTGGTCTGTGTGTGTGGCAAGAACTCGGTACATCCCACTGTTCACCTCCAGAGCAGTCACGCTCAGTGACGTGCCGCCAAGCTTATAAACGAGAGCATGACTAAACGAAGGATGAGAATTTGAGTTAGCGGAGAGCCAGCTTTCTTTTGTTTTTAAATATGCACTCAGTTTGACTAATCACTCAATGTTGTTAATAGATGGGACAGAGAATATGACATACATGCCACATACTGTTTGGTAATTGTTATTGCAACACCTGCCGTTGTCATGCTGATATTGTAGATTTGAGATCATAAGTCAGTTGGTAAAATAATGCAGGTTAACCATTTTGATGTCAAATTAAAGTTTCACCAATAACTAACATAATGCAAGTTGTACCTTATATTGAAGAAGGCCTTTTTTATATTGAGGCAGGCCTTTTGACCTGAGAAATTAGATTTTAAATTACTAGTCTCATTTATGTGGTCAGACTATTTTCTAGGGCTGGGCGATTCATCGAAAAGTAATGAAAATCTACATTCAGAACCTATAATCGATCGAATTTTTCCAGGTCGATTATTTCGATTACTGTCCCTTTAAAAACACTACCGCGTGTGGAGTCACGTGACCCCGCTGCGTTGTGTTACGTTATTCCGCCGACATGTTGAGCATGGAGAGCTTAAACACAGACAACTGAGGCAACTTGTCAGTGAACTATGAAAAAAAAAAAATTAAAAAAGAATGAATGAAAAAAAAATATGAATCAAATAATCGTTCATTAATCGTAACCGAGTTAAAATGTTCTATTAATCGAGATTTTGATTTTAGGCCAAATCGCCCAGCCCTAATATTTTCTATATATTCACATTGATGCCATAGTAATAACACGCGTGAGTAGGCTTACTAACTTTTAAGCTTACTAACTGTGATCTTAAATCTTCACAACTTAACAACTGTAACTAGCAGAGCATATTTAACAAGTGCTGCATGTTTAAGCAGCTAGTAACATTAACAAACAATAACATTACAGCAGGATGATCCTTAATGTTCAAAGACATTCAAATCATACCTGAAAATCCCAGTAAAACTACACCATACACAGTACACATAGCACAACTGTTATCAAAATATTACAAGCTTCAGCTCTCCATATTAAGATATATTTGATGTAGCTCCAATTTTAAATATGCTAAATGTCAAGTACTCCCTCAAAATGACAACAACCCAATGTCCAGAATTCCTAATTCACACATCTACAAATTTTACTTGAATCTAACTAGAAAAAATGAGATGTAATGTGGATTCAGATTTCAGAGAATCTGTCCTGCTCAAATCACACTGTCTGTCTGAACAAGACCTTTTAGACTCCATACCTCTTCCCAGAAGGCGACTCCTGGCCAACACCATAGGCCAGAAGGGCAGCAGAGGGTTCGTGGATCAGTCGAAGCACATTGAATCCGGCCCCTTCTGCAGCGTTTCTGAAACAGAAAAGAAGCAAATACACAATTTCTTTGATACACAGATATCCTACTGACTGTTCATTTTACCCATAAAGCAGTTCCCTACCTCAATGCATTTTTCTGCATCTCCCCAAATTCAAAAGGCACAGTGATGACAGCATCTTTAACATCAGAACCAAGAGCTGACTGGGCAGTCTCTATGAAAAAAGGACAAAAATGATTAGGAATTAAATCATGTTTGAAAAAAAAACACTAGAGATTTACATATTCAGTGTTATTTTAATACCAGTATGTCCAACACTAGTATTAGTATAATATTCATTCTCACCTTTCATTTTGTGGAAGACCAATTTAGCGACCTCTTCAGGGGACACATACTTGGTTGTTTCTCCAATGTCAAGTTCATACATGGGCAAGTCACCTTTGCTAACAATCTTTAAAGCAACAGAGAGAGCAGAACCAGTGAGTAAACGATTGTGGCTCATGTTGGACAAAAAATACTGCATTTACTCCCAAAAATGCCTCAGGAATAATGAAACATGCCTGTTAGTTTTACCAGTAGTATGTTTTATTTTAGTATTTTCCATACAGATACCTACCGTACATTTGCTTTCCTCTATGTGTGCCTGAGCCTCTGGATCATCATACCTAAGGAAAGAAGGTACGACATCAAAATGCTTTTTGTGATGAAATCATTAAAATTTCAGACTTCCAACACAATTCAGGAAAATAGCAGTTTTTGGATACAATAATTAAAGTGGGCATGACTGAACGCATTACACATTTCTTTGTTGCAGTCTTGCATACAGTATTCACTTTACGCACAGTCAGCCCTTCACAGTTACTCAGCTGTCTTTTTAACAAGCAAGGCAAGTTCATTTACAGTCCAAGAACAATTCATACACAAGGGCAATTCAAAGTGTTTTAAATAAATTAAAAGAAAAGACCGCAGTCCATGAATTTAATACACAAGACGAACACCCACCAACACGGGAAGAAATGTATGTGACGTACCGTCTGCCAAGGATCTGCTTCACTTTAACTACAGTATTGGCAGCATTTCGTATCCTGCCCTGCTTTGCTGCAATACCAACAATCTGCAGAAATACAGGAACTCAGTCACATAACAGTCACTCAGTGGTGTTATAGCAGTCCATCACATCACCGTATACTAGATTCGGAATGAAAGATAAATGTGTAGGTAAACACTGGTACTGGTAGTTGAGAACCAAAGATACACACAGAGAAGTTTATAAGAATAAACTCCAATTACACATATTATAAATAAACAAGTAAAAAAAGAAATATGGAAGTGATGAGAATCTGCTTACACTGTGTTAACACTGTGCATTATATGCTAATTTAGTTGTTTTTTCACAGAATATAACAAATATAACGTATCATGAAAAAACAATGGAAAGGTAAACAAGAGCGCATGCTGTGATGGTTCTTTACTAGATTGCTGGCTTTCATCACTTTGTACGTTATGAGAAACAGCTTAATGGTGGATGATGCTCGTACCTGCTCCGTGTCTCGGTAGGCCACTACAGCAGGCGTGACTCTGTCTCCTGCATCATTGGCCACCACATCTGCTCTTCCATCCTGAGAGAAGAGAAGACCAAAGTTAGTTTCTTTGGACTGAAATGTGTGTGTTAGCTAATGCAGCCTTAAATAAGGTAAGGTGATAAGATAACCCTTTATTAGTACCACAGGTGGGAAATTTGCATGAAAACAGCAGCCTAACAAATAGAATAAAAGGTATTCAACACAACTGTATAGTACACCATACAAATAATACAAAAATGTCAATTTAGAAGTTTGTGTTTATACATTCTAGACCATCCTTTACATGCACTCATTAACTGTTTCATCACTTAATAGTTCATTAAACATATAACACGTGGTAGCATTTGAATCACATTAGGTGTTTTTTAGTGATGAATAACAAAACAAGACATTATACTGAGTGACGTTTTAATAAATATTAAGTGAGTAACTTGCAAATGTAGAAAATTTCAGTGTGTGCAAAACTTTTGACTGGTATGTATGTATGTACACAGCGGATCAATGTATGTATGTATGTACGTATGTAAGTATGTACACCGTGGAGATAGATGTGTATTTGAGATAGGTATGTATGTATGCACACAGTGGACCTATACATGTATGCACACAGTGGACCTATACATGTATGAACACAGTGGACCTATACATGTATGAACACAGTGGACCTATACATGTATGCACACAGTGGACCTATACATGTATGAACACAGTGGACCTATACATGTATGAACACAGTGGATATACATACGTATATGGCCTTTCGTCACTGCATATAAGCCATCTAACTAATGTGGTATCTACTGAAATCCACATAAAACCCCTTCTTATTTTGTCAGGGTACTGAATGAATGAGAGCAGCCACATTATTATTAGCTCAATGCTAACTTGCTAACGTGGCTACGAGAACCGCTCAGTAGACAGCTTTACAAATACAACCAAAAGTAGCGAGCTGTTACATGATCTTAAAGGCCCACAATATCTATCTGTGAAATACAGATTTACCTTAAACACTGCAACACAGGCACAAGTGTAGCCAAAGTGCACCCCAATCGCAGCCATGCTCCCCGAACAGCCGGAACCCACGTGTTCCATGCAAATCAGAGAGGACGGGCCTTCTGCTTTAGCCAATAGGAGCGCAACATACACTACATGGACAAAAGTATTGGGACGTCCGACTACTATATATAGGGACTTGAATGCTATTGCATTCAAATACACAATCTTTATTGTTGTGTTGGTCCCCCGCACCCTTTGCAGCTCAGACTGCAATTACATTATCCATTACTTTTTGAAATGTCAGGTAGGTATGGACAAAAGTATTGGTCCATAAAGACATGCTTGGATGAGTTCAGAGTGGAAGAACTTGACTGACACACAGAGTCCTGACTTCTCGCCCAACATCAGTGCCTGACCTCATAATGAACGGGCACAGATGCTCCAAAATCTTGTAGAAAGTCTTTCTAGAGTGGAAGCTGTAATAGTTAGTGGTGTGTGATACCACAAAATTTGGTATCGATTTGGTACAGATCCAGAATTTGGTACAGAGCCAGTATCGCTGATACAGATCCTTTTTTTTTTTTTTACTTTTTAAATAATCAAATTGCTAAATCTGAATGAATTTGCCTGTCCTTTAAGTGTTTTTGTGATTATTCCCTTGAATTATTAATTAATTAAAACCCAGGACAGAATTTGAGCATGAATTGAAAAATATTTTATTATCATAAGTTATGAATAGAAAAAATTTTATTATCATAATAACAATAACAATAGGACAATCATTTTTTCTTAAAAAAGAAAGAACACAAAATTCTCACACCAAACTATAATACAAATAAACTATAAATAAAACAATAATAATTAAAAATTAATTTTTAATAAACAACTAGTGAAAATACAACAAATAAAGTGCAATTAAACCCCCCCCAAAGAAATATAAATGATTAAGTCTATAGCACATGTATTTGTTGCTGAAATATAGTAATTATCACAGTTAAGACAAAAGAGTAATTATATTAAATCAAATCTGAACCGTAGTATATGCAATGTATTTGTTTCAATTCCAGTAAATTTATTTATTTAAATAACACCTTTCAGAGGATAAATGTACTGTATCTAGGTTGTAACATAACTTTGTGAGTTGTCTGAAGTAACAAATGACCAGCTGCACTTTGAAAATTAATATAAATTAATGCCGATGACTAAAATATTACTTCCTCCACAATTATCAGCCTTTTTACAAATGAGACAGCTGGCTGTTGTTTCATTTTCAGGCTGAAAATATAGACACATGGCGCTCCTTTTCCTCTCTGCCACTCCTCTGCTCCGTCCGTCTCTCTCTCTCTCTCTCTGTATGTTCTCTGCTCTCTCTCTCTCTCTCTGTATGTTCTCTGCTCCGTCTCTCTCTCTCTCTCTCTCTCTCTCTCTCTCTTTCTCTCTCTCTCTCTCTCTGTATGTTCTCTGCTCTCTCTCTGTATGTTCTCTGCTCTCTCTCTCTGTATGTTCTCTGCTCTCTCTCTCTGTATGTTCTCTGCTCCGTCTCTCTCTCTCTCTCTGTATGTTCTCTGCTCTAAATCTCTCTCTCGCGCTCTCTCTCTCTGTATGTTCTCT
>JBBPDE010222873.1:0-13325 GCA_037974605.1 Nannopetersius ansorgii | reverse complement strand
TTTTTCAAAGTGTCCGCAAGCTATGATGACTTTCACCTTGATATTTTAGCGCGGATTTACTCTCTTTCTCTCTGTCTTTCTCTCTGTCACCATCTGGGGAGCCTCCATTTGGAAATGCACAAGCTAGATTTGCTCACTCCAACTTCAGCTCCATCCTGCTTCTCCCCAGACTTCAACAAACACAGTAGCTAGTTTCTAGACTCATTATCTTCGTACATACACCCCCTTCTTTGGATTTGCTTCTTGCAAAGTCTCTGTTGTTTGATCAGGCTCGGAGCCATTTTCTTTGTCTGGTGTTGTGTGTGATTTTGGACTCCTTCTTGATCCCTGTTTTCTGTTTACCTCAGGTGTTTCTGCCTGCTTCTGTTTTAACCCCTGTCTGTGATGACTGTGAGTACTGGATTGTCCCTAATGAAGCAACTCTGCACACGCGGCCTGCCTCAAGGCGCCGTTCGTTACAGCGTCTTATGGGATTCGAATTAAAACCCAACTTCTTAGCGTATTTTTACCACAACTGCCAGAGGCAGGCGAAGACACAGAAAACAACAGAAAACCAGCAGGACTAAGGACGCTTTTTTACCACAGTATAACAATATAAAGCAGTAAATAATAAATTATACTGTTTTCCATCATAATGCTCTTTTCTCTGATGCAAAGCTCAGCTTCTAGCATCTTGAAGTTGCTTGGTCTTGTCTAGCATGATTAGCGAATTATCATTTGAATATTCATGTCTGGTGATGATTTGGATCTGCAAAATCCAGCCAATGTGGAGCCTATGTGGAGACTTTATGGGAAGAACTTGGTGCACAAAACAGTGAACAAAATGTGTCTTTCCCTCTGAAAATAACTGGAAACAGCACAATCTGCTATGATGACATTCCTGTTGGATAGATGCTATCATAAAATCATACAATACTATACAGCAAAAGGCAATTACAGAATGCTGCAGAACACTCAGGATCTGATATTCTTGCAGAGACAAATTTGGATTTGTCTGTTAGTAAACTGCATCTATCACAACCACTTTATGGACAAAAGTATAGGGACACCTGACACCAACAGGGGCCTTAATGTCACTGCATTCAATTACATTTAATATGGACTTTAATATGGAGTTGCCATAACTTCCACTCTTTTTTGAAGGCTTTTTTGAAGGCTGTGGGAATCTGTGCCCATTCATTCTGTAGAGCATTTATGAGGTCAGACACTGATGTTGGACAAGAAGAACTGACTCGCAATCTCTGTTCCAGTTCATCCCAAAGGTGTTGAATTGGGTTGAGGTCAGGACGGACCTTGGCTGGATGAATTTGGTGTGGAAGAACTTGTGTAGGACGGTCAAGTTCTTCCACACCAAATTCATCCAGCTAAGTTTTTGGTGTTGTCTAAAATGGTATTTGGTATACTGAAACATTAAGATGGCCCTCCACTAGAAGTGCGAAGTTGCATTAATTAATAATAATTTACAGGTGTGTCAATATTTTTGTACATATATTCTATATATACATATAGAAAGAGAAAGAGAGAGAAATAGGATAAGAAAGAGAGAGAGATTTCCTTTCATTTCTTTTGATACAGCCTAAACCTAGATTCAGCACCTCAAACCCACCAGTTTGGAGGGATGTGGCCTAAGCTGTGGGCTGTTGTGAGCTGCTCTGTTGTTCACGTCCTAAGCTGAGTGAGGGGTGCTCCATGGAATGCTGCATTCTTCCGTTTTGTTTAATCTGCCTGTGGCCTGGAGCCGCTTCACTGTTTCACTCTTGTCCGTTCGTCTTAAGCTTAGAAAGACGGATGACTGTATCTGAGAAGCAGACACGCAAAAGCCTCTTACAGAGAGCCCTAAAGCACCATGCTACACTGCATTCACTGCTCTGAATAGACAATAGAGACAAACATTCACACACAGAAATAAATATCCTTTATGTAGCGAGAAGATCAAGCATAGGGTGTCTTGCTAATCTTGTTCTAATGAATGAAAGGAAGGTGTCTGAGAGGGCAAACAGCAGGATCTACACACGTTCAAGCAAGCCTTTAGCTTAAATCAGCTTAAACCGCTCATCTGAACCAGAAAAAGTACCAAACTTGCGGTGCATTTCTGATTAAGCTCCAGAAATGTTCTTTTTTCTTTTGGTCTTGAAGAGGATGAGGATAACGGTGGACTTTACAGCCACTACATGTGCTGTAACATGTGCTGTTGGTTTAGTAAATTTGAACCAAGATTTTGCCTGTTCTGCAAGTCTCAAGGCCAATCCTTTCGGCTGTATAGTCCTCCGATGAGGGTCTGCACCCTAAATGGACCCATCTTGTAACCAATTGATTAACCAACAGCCCCTTACTTGATCATATTGAGCAGCCAGGAGGTTCTCCACAAGGGGGACCTTTTGGCACTCAAGTATGTTTGTGTGCATCACAGAATGGATGGAAATGTAACCCATTCCAGCAGAAACTCATGACTATATTTGCAGTCTCTTTACTGGGACAGTCATAGGATGCCACCTTGGCTACAAGTTAATTTATGAAATTGCTGTCCTGTTAGATCTACAACTGTAAATTCTAATGCTAGTTTTATGAAATAGAAAACTCTACGAGCAATAACAGCTCAGCCACAAAGCTGTAAACAACAAAAACTCACAGAGAGCTTACCACTATAGAGGGTTTCCTCTGCTGTATCAGTCACTACAGAGTTCCAATTGCATCTGGAAGAAACTCTGGAGTTTCATGAAATGGATTTAAGTGGCCAGGGAGCTGCACACAAGCCTAAAATCATTATGGCCAATACCAAATGTTCTCTGGAGTGGTGAATCACTCTTCACTATCTGGTAGAATGACGGATGAATGTAGGTTTGATGAAAACGCTACCTAATGGAACGAATTGTGCCAACAGTACATTTGGTAGAGGGGGGATAATGGTCTGGGGCTGTTTTTCAAGGCTTGGACTTTTGATTCCAGTAAAGGTAATGTAAACTGTGCAGCATACCAAGTCATTTTCCACATTTTGGGGAAAAGCCCTTTCCTGTGATCTAGCACACAAACTGACATTAATAGAGACATGGTTTAAGTTTGGTGTGGGGGAAATCCAGAGCCCTGACCTCAGCCTAACTAAACACATTTGGGATGAACTGAAACAGAGATTGTGAGCCTGGCCTTCTTGTCCAACATCAATGCCTGACCTCGCAAAAGCTCTTTTAACAAAATGGGCACAGAGAAAAACTTCAAAATCTTGTGGAAAGCCTTCCAAGAAGAGAGTTATAGACTATTATACATTTTGTAATTGGCTGTCAAATATGTTCACATAGATGTGATGCACAGCTGTCTACATAGTTTTGGCCATTTACAGTTTACAAGACCACACCCTCTGTTTCAGTTGCACTGATCTAGATGGTTATATCAAACAGATAACCAGCTTGGGGCCCACTAATTAATGACTGTATGTCCTTTTTTTTTAAGACAAAGGCCCCATAGTGTTTGGTGCAAATGACCTATTGACCATTAAGTGTAACATTGTTTTCTATGTTCATACCCATTAGCCAATTAGAATTTATACTAAAACCTGCTTTAGTATGGGTGAAACAATTGAATGTAATAGGACAGGTGATTGGTTTTGGTGTTCAAAAATATATCACAACAAACATCCAGTAATATTATATCACCACCAGCTGGATATGAACCTCTAAAATACTCCGACTGTTTATGTGGAGTGTAAATTCTGGCACAAAAACCTTCTCGCACTGCCAGTGGCTCACAGTCGTGGTGCTTCAGAACCCACTGACAAGCTTTGCTTTGGCGAGGTAATTTGCATTGCCAGATGCCATCCAGCTCGCATCTTCAAGCATCTAGGTTTCTCTTCCTTTGAGCTGTGGCTGCTGTGCAGTCCAGTCACATCACACTTTATGGAAATCCGCAAACCCTGGCGCCTTCTCCGGGTCCATGCGCTTTCTGGACTGCCTTGCAAAAATAATTAAACCATTCATGGGTGTCGTGATCTACATATCCTGCTTGAAATACAAACCTACTGTATATCTGAAAACCAGACATTGCAAAGTGTTGATGAACGGGGGAAGGGTAAACTTTGAGAAGTGAAAATGACGAGTGGGAGTGTGGGCTTTGTTTGTGAGGTTGCCTAAAAAGGCAGCTTGAATCTATCAGGAATAGAAACCCCAGAGACCCCTCCTGGGTGAAGCAAGAACAGGCTGCTATTCCCTTAAGGGTTTTCTCCTGAGAGTATCTGTAACTTTGTGTGTGTGTGTATCTGTAAGACTGCATTGTCATGGCTCATGATATTGACTAGAACTCAGAGTGTACTACTGATTTTAGTAAATATAAACGGTGTAAATCAGTCTAAAACCGGTGTTTGCTCTTTTACACGCTCGCTGTATGCTGCTCTTGCACTCGGCCGCTCTCTGGACCCCCTCCCTTTCGTTTTTTTCTGTTTGTTTCTAAGACCTAAAATAACAGACATTTGGCCATTTTTGTTCTTTTTGGGCATTTGTGTATGATGCCATTATAACCCCAGTAGTGGGGTTACGTATTTTTAAATAACATTAACTTTGGTTCTACATGACATGAACATGTCTGATCCCTTGAGCATCAACACAAACTTGGGGAAATTCATTTTAAGGAGTTAATTTGCTGTGCAATGATAATTTACCATTTGTTTCACTTTCAGATCCATGCTGCTTGTATTCCAGGGGTTAAAAGAGGCAGCTTGAATCTGTCAGGAATAGAAAGCCCAGAGAAACGAGAACACGCTCAGAAAGGCTGTTATTTCCCTTGAGGGTTTGCTCCTCAGAGTATCTGGAAGTTTGTTTGTGTGTGTGTGCGCGTGTGACTGCATGTGTGTCTATAAGCTCATGAAATCTACTGAATGGCGTCCTAAAAATGCTGCCCATCTAACTCATTCCTCATGCCATCAGAGAGAAAGAGAGAGGGAGTCAGTAGAGATGAGGAAAGTAGAGAAAGGGAAAGTGATAGACAGATGCTTTCTGAGAAGACAAGCCATTACGGACGAAAGGAGTGTGGAAGAAAGAGCAGCTTCAGTAGTGGCAGCAGCCATCAGTTCTGCTTAGTCTTCAATTAGGGCTGTTTTACTTAAAGGTGATCCACAGTGGTACTGACAACGCAGCCGCATAGTCCCCGGGAAAGGTATGGCCAGATAAATAGGACTCAATTTTCACGGTGGCTTTATCAGCGTGCCGGGGCGGGCCGCAAATTCAGCTCCACATAAACACACCTTGCTCTCATTTTATGGATGGCTGAGTTCCGATTGGGTTGTGTACGTACGAGAAAATCTGATTACAGTTAGGGAAAGAGCTCTTACAGGAGGCTTCGGAGCTGCATTCTGATCCCCTTTTTTGTGGTAAGGCATGTGGTCCACAGACTGGTACAGTGTTACATACATAATTTTATACACTTTCTTGATCATGGAGGAAACTGCTTGAGGCCTCTGGATTTAATCCATTCATTTACCATTCATTTACCAGCCAACAATGCCATGTGTGGGGATAGTGCTCAGGGGGACCTAAGGGTGCGATTGGCAGTCCTGGGCTTTGAACCCACAACCTTCAGATCACAAGTGCAACCCCCTAACCACCAGGCCACCAGCTGCCCTGGGATTATGGGACTACATGATGGAAAACAGGTGTCAATGTTGGCGGCGGGCTGTTCAATCACAGTGGGGAGGTCTTGGGTTTGATTGCCAACCAGGTCCTTTCGATGTGGGATTTGTTTGTTCTTTTCCCGTCTGCTTGGTTTTGTGCCAGGAGCTCTGGTTTCCTCCTACAGTCAACAGGTAAAATGGGGATGCTAAATTGTCCATAGCTGTGCCTGGAGTGTGTTTCTGCATTTCAAGCGATGAGTGCTGGGATAGGTTCTCCCATGACCCTGGTTAATAATAAGCAGTTCAGAAGATTAATGACAAGTAACCCAACTTCAAAACGTACCATTCCCTTTCCATTTATGGAAACTAATGCCACTTTTCCAGTGGCACAGGGAAGCGTGCCGTACTGCAAACATTTTTCCATTACAAATAGTGACCCGTGCCTGAGCTGTACCTGAGCTGTCACAGCAGTATGCGATGGCAGGGTCAATGCTTTCTGAGTGGTATAATTGTCATCACAATATTGAAAGAGACCTTTTTTTCTTACTATACACAATATTGGAGACACAATCTAACTGAAGCTGACGAAATACAAGCACTACTGTCTTTCTGAGCGGAAGACACATTTCAGTGGGAGTTTTCTATGACTTACTGGGCTGAGATACACTGGAAAATCAAAACATGCTACAACTTCTGAACCATTCGCAGTACAGTCTGGGCACAGCAGGGCTCCTGTATGTCTGTGGAAAAGTGTCTTTAGTTACAACAAACAGTAAGTTTTGAACATCACAGTTGTTGTGACACCACAACCATGACCATCTATTCTGTTGTAACAGTTTTCAACCCATTCGTGCTGAAGTGATTACTGGGGTGATAAGCATCACTGTCTGGTACAGGAACTGCACTCGGACTGTAACACACCGCAGCGGATAGTGAGAGCAGCTAAATAAGTTATTGGTGTGCCCCTGCCCCCACCCTGAAGGACATTTTCCAAACAGGGCCAGTAACATTGGGAAGGACTGTTCTCATTCACTATATGAACTCTTCTCCATTCTACCATCTGGCAAATGGTATCGAAGCTTCCATTCTGGCTCTGCACAGCTGTGCAACAGCTTCATACCACAGGCCGTCAGGGCCCTGAATGCACACAAATGCATATAACCTTGAACCTTGAAATGTTTTGTTGTTTCTGGCTGTTGGAATCAAATGGATCATTGTGGCATTCAGAAGGTTCCACACACCTTGAAAGAGATGCTGAGGTTTCTCTTCTATTTATCTCTGAAGATAGTTAGTTGAGCTGTTTTTTAAACGCGGCCTAACACAGGACAGCCAATCAGAGCAGTAAGAATGGCACACTAACAAAAATGACCTGTTTAATTCAACTAAAGTTGAAACAGAGCTTGGAAGGTCAAAAGGTTAGGATGCCCCCTGATCAAATGACATTTTCTTGATTTTATAAGTGAAAATAAGTACACATCATCCACAGAGAGCACACTCCTATTTAATAAACAATTATCCAGTTTGTCCGCATTAACATATTGTAGGGTGGGGGGCGGGGTCTAAAATGTGGAAGGTTTCAATATTGTTGCACATTCAGTATGTTATTTCAATTCTCAGCTGCCAAACAGAAACTGGACACTATAATTTGCAGAGAAATTCCACTTAGAAAATGTAATTTGACTTTCAAATATAACTGTTTAAATACTTTTTATTTTGAGACATAAAACCACACAAAACATTCAAAGCACATTTTCAAACAAGTAAAATAAAACAAGAGAACAAGAGAAATCCAGGAAATAGGCAGGATGCATGTTTTCCTGTGTCCTTTTCAACAAGCAGCGCATCAAAAACACAGATATTAAACAGCAGTCCCACTAACACACTTACACACATGCATTAAATGACGTACACAAAATGATTTTCCAGAGAACCATTTTACATGTACATCACTCCTGGGTCACATGGCTGTAATGACAAGACAAATAACAGGCAATTTCCCTCACACCTCATGCTTCAGTTCCCCTCAGCCAGTCACATGCAGAGAGAGAGAGAGAAAGTGGCCTGCAGAGATAATTTTCTTAGAAAAAAAAATTACATGCAGCATACATGCAATTAAATGGCAAGACCTAGACAGAAATAGTGTTTTCCCCTCATATACAAACATAAACACACACACACACACACACACACACAAACACACACATGCATCACTCAGGGTTAGGCTGAGCCCTGAGTCATACCTCCTATGTCTCTAGCAATCTAATTATTGTTAATTAACTCAATTTATCACTTCACCCCAGTGTCTGCCACAACTCAGCACGCTACGAGATCAACAATGAAGACAACAAACAGCTCTTTCATTTCCCTCCGGTGTTGCCTTTGCAGTTATTGATGCATCTGTTTGTGTGTGTGTGTGTGTGTGTGTGTGTGTGTGTGTGTGTGTGTGTACGGGTGTTAGTGATATTTTCAATAGGGCATAAACAATTATCATCCCTTTTACAACTTCACATAAGGTTCAAAGCAATGAATTTGTAACTGACTTTAATTACTTAAAAGGTTTCATAATTAAATGTGATTTCATCATGATATGCAGGAGCCTCTAGGTCTTTTTGAAGGATTTCTAGGAAAAGAGAAAAAATGTATAGCATTCTTGTCCAACAGAAATCCAAGAGTTTTATCCAATCAGGACTTATTTTCTCATTTGTATCTAGACAGATACAGTCAAGAAAGCTCTCCCATTGGTTAGGCCTTGAGGAGCTGGGTGGAATACCCTATGTGTTAGATAAACAACTACCAGCACAATAAGATACTGCCAATGGGATCCCATTTTGATTTCCAGTTAGTCTCTTTAGACCTTCTTTGAGGTCCTGATGTGGCTGTGAATATGAGCTGTTGTCTTGATTTTATTCCAAATCTGCATCACTCCAAACGTCCATGAACTGCTTCATACTACATTCTCCTCACTTGCTATCATGCGTTACACCAACAAGAAACCTTCTCATGAATATTGTATGTGTGTGTGTGTGTTTGGTTTACTCACTACATGTGCATAAATATTAAGTACATATTTGTATTCATTTATGCGAGCATATCCATGTATAAATGTACAGTAGCACGTAATATACATGTCCAGGCATCAATATGTGTAATACTACACTGTCAGCATTCCTATGCAGCCCAGAGGGGTCAAAGGCATTAGCACATCAGACGCCGCCCACTGTACAAAAGAGTGCCTCCGAGTTCTGTTTTCCAGAACCTTCCCTCTTCTATTGACTCGTCCTCTCCTCCTACATTTGTAAATGGATATTATAAGTGGGACGGAAAGCAGATTGAACCAAAGCCAAATTTTTTACTTCGTGCCGCCAGGGGAGGGGGGCGGGGTCTTGGCCTAGCCTAGCCTTGCCTAGTGGGTAGGATACTCACCTCTGGATCCAGAGGTCTTGGGTTTGGATCCTACCTGAGCAAGAGGCTTAACCCCAAGTTGCTCCAGGGAGACCTCCCCCTGTAGTTAGGGAATGGAAGTTGCTTTTTGAATACTGTTCTGAATCATTAATTTTCTTTTACAATGATCCAACGAGCCCCTGCCGTATGTGGGTTTAAGCCTCACTATGGTATGTTGTGACATGTTCTGTCTGATGATCCAAAGAAGCAGGTTCTACGACACATTCTTTAATAATTCAAGGGACTTAAAGGATAATGTAATGGACTGGTGACCTGTCCAGGGTATTTATCTGCTCCCGCTCCCCTGTGACCCTAGTTAAGTATAAGCACTCAGATAACAAATGAACAAATGAAGCAACAACCAACCAAGCGAACGAATGAACAAACAAACTAATCCTGAAAGAAAATGAAAGAAAGTTCCATTTCTGAGAGAAAGAATTTAGCATCGAAATATTCAGGACAGTGCTTTCTGCAGAACAAACCCATACAATTTAACCCCCTGTCATCAGCACTCACCTTTCAGGTGTCTTTGGGGCTACAAGAGTGCTTTTGACAGTTATAAAAAATTATTTAGGCAAAACCTGCTCTTCGGACCAGGTAGGACTATCTGATGAACATAAGGTGCTGAAGCTTAATACATCCTAAGTGTTAGCAAATGGGTGTTGATGTAAGTTAAATAAAATCTTTTTTGTCATGCATAAGAAAAGCCAACATTCAGAACAAAGACATGGCTCCCAGAACTCAGGTGAACAATACACAGTGTCTTATGTTCCTAGTGGAGTGAAAACCACTTTCATTTTTGTTCTTGCTGAGCCACAGAGACACTTCTGACAAAGCTTGCTGTCTTCTTTCATGTCTCATTTCATCAGCAGCGTTTCTTGTTTCTGTGCTCTACTCATCCTGGCCTACAGTCACCACCTTCACCCCGTTTCTCACACATGTATTCATTCACCAGAAAACACAGGACAAGTGAAACAGCAGCGAGAGCAGTAGGAGGTTTCCAGGGGTGAGAGAGAGGAAGAGCAGATGAAAGACAGATGGAAGGAGTAGGAGTAAGCATGAGCTCGGAGAAGAAACGAAGGCTGAGAAAACTGAGAAGAGTGATGCTGAAGTGCGAGGAGAGGACAGTGGTGCCCTGACTATTTCGCTGTATGCCAAGATCTCACCCCTGATTGCTACCCCTTATTAGTAAAATTCGATTTCAAATAGAAATGGTGTCAATCAACGCGCCGCCCTCCGGAGCCCCTCCCTCTCTGGGTTTAGACTGATTGACCCCACCCACATGTGGGTGGAGACTTTCCTTAAGGTTCTCCAAGTCCTCTCTTTTGGACTCTTTAGATCGCACAGCAGGGATTGGGTCTGGGATGTCACCCTGACAAAATGTACTAAATGTAGCTCAATTAAAGTGTTTTCACTCCTGGTCTGTTTCAGCCCTTAAAGTGAACTCATTCCAGAAAAAAAAGAAACTCTAAAAAGCACCACTACAAGTCCTGGCAAATACTTACACTATTCATCTCTGAAGACAAGCAAAGTTACCTGCCATATAACTTAATCTGCTGTGCGATTTCATCTAATGAACTGAGAAGTAATGCAAACATTTACAAAAATGGCAGCCTGACCCAAACTGATCTATATACCAAATGGCAATGCCTGAAATGAAATGTTTTCCATTAAATCCTAGTAGAGCAAAAGCCAAGCATTTGTTTTCGAGGTCAAACGAATGACAGTCTGAAGGGGGATCCCTCAGCAGTTTGTCTTCATATGTCTCTAAATGAGCTAACATTTCTCCTACAAACAAACACTGCTGTGATTGATTTGGTAACCACGGCAACTTGGAGGATTTTCCTCGATTTGAATCTGAAAAGCAGTGCCCTATTTATAAGTAAATATTCATAAATAAAACATTGTTATTAATATGAATTCATATGTTTTTGTGTCTTTCCAGTCCATCTACTGTCCAAAGTATAGTACAGACCAGTGGGAATCACGTATGTTGCATATAATCATTTTATATTTATTTATTTTATTTAATTTATTTGATCCACATGACATGATACAATTTCATCTCAATTGCATCTAAAGGTGAGGGTTTTGGGATTAGGATCAGGCGTGCAAGGATGCTAGTTAGAACAATGCTTTGGTCTTATGGAGATGGCTTTATTGCAGACACACACACAGAGCTGAACGCTGTTGCACAGTAACACGCTTGTTTACCGACCCTGCTCTGTACCTGTACTGGCCTTTGTTTCCCTCCATGGAGCTTGTGTGGTTGATTTAGTAGCCTGAATATAACTCCTTTGTTGTCTTGTGATAACCATCTGGTGTGTGTATTCCACTTCCAGGAACAAGACACACACACACACACACACACACACACACACACACACACACACACACACAGGTACGGTTACAAACCTATGCACCAGCAATGTTCTTTGCATACACACTATTGATTTCCAACTTAAAAGCAAATCGCATGTATGTGCAGGAGTATTGAATGAGTAGCATGGTTATGTTACAGTGACTGTAATATTGTGAAGGATTAATTAATGTATAAATAACAGTCTTGGCCCCACAGTGGTGACGTGGGTAGCACTGTTGCCTCACACCTTGGGGGTTCGAATCCAGTTCCTGGTCTTGTGTGTGTAGAGTTTGCATGTTCTCCTCCAGGGTCTCCCGTTTCCCCCCACAGTTCAAAGACATCAGGTGAAATGGAGATTCT
This sequence comes from Nannopetersius ansorgii, assembly GCA_037974605.1. Classification (NCBI taxonomy): domain Eukaryota; kingdom Metazoa; phylum Chordata; class Actinopteri; order Characiformes; family Alestidae; genus Nannopetersius; species Nannopetersius ansorgii. Next base: position 1,569 of record JBBPDE010222873.1, on the reverse strand, counting down.
AAATTGACCGTAGGTGTGAGTGTGTGAGTGAGTGGTGGGTGCTGTGTGTTTGTCCACCCTGCAGTGGGCTCGCGAGACCCTAGTAAGGGTTAAGCGGCTACAGAAAATCGATTAATAAGGCTCAAATAAACAGACATCACTCATCGCTGCCTTCATACGGAGTTACAGCACTGAGTCTGAAATCAAGACCGTTCTTATCCATAACATCAACTAACATCAACTAATGTTTCCTGCTATTTTTTTTATTTAGCTACATGCATAGACATTGTCAGAATCTTGAAACGTTTCATCTGATGGTGGGGTAGACACAATCATTTAGTTGGACCGGTAGGGATCTACTAACTCTATTGAGAGGGAGTGGGTTAGTTTCAATTTAGATTTACCAATCATTAACCAACAGAATGATCAGAATGACACAGGAATAGATCCAAGTCCATTTAAGACCTGGGACTATTTATAAGACATTCTCAGGGGTGTAGGCTCAGACGTCCAGGCCTAATTACACCTCTGGCAACAGATCAATAAATGAAACTGAGCCCTCTCAATGCTACTACCAGAAATCTAACTAACTGCAATCTGGCTACTATGTAATAATTTTATTACGGGCCTAGAATGGCATCTACAATCACCTGCAAAAAGGAAGGCACCCCCAGTCAAATGATATTTTCTATGTTTTGTACATTTTCTAAATGACAAAAAATACACATCCTCCACATGAAACAGGATTTTTCATATTTGGTACCAAATACAGAATGTTTGCAGAAATTGAAATACATTAAAATAAAATAAATGTGGTCTGTTTTCTTTTTCTCCAATGTTACAGTAACATAAGGTAGTTTGACCAGGGTTATTGAAACACACAACTGTATCATTCTGTGAATGTCTCTGTGTGTGTATTTATTCGTGCACAGGCATATGACAGATGTATGACAGAAGTATGACATGCGTTTAAGAACTAATCAGATCTATATCACTGCAGCATATGGCACTCACTGAAGTAGTTAACAGCCTGAAAACTGCGCTGCATGTTATACAGCAGGTGTTCCCAAACGGAGATTCCAGCATAGTTTGGTAGCTCCTGACAATTAACATCAGTAGAATTAGTCTTAATGCAGACCCATGATGTCATCAGAGAAATAAATCCACCAAATCATCCAATCAAAGCAAGGTTTTATCTTTAGACACCATCCTACACCACTGTGGATGTTCTTAAAGATGTTCTCCTAATACAAATGCCTTTTGATGGTAGTGATACGACACCAGAGACACGTGAGAGACGTCGGGGTTGCGTCTCTATACAGTGACAGAGCAGCACTTATTCTACAAAAGAGCAGAACTGCATAAAATCATCACAAATCTGTATATAGACTGAAATACTGTAGACAACGAATTACATACAAGTGATTTACTGTTGTGATTAATCATTCAAATAGTCTGGCTCTGTAGGTTGTTTTTAGAATTTAATGTGCTTGCACATTAAGTTTATAATGATTATATATACACTACCGGTCAAAAGTTTTAGAACACCCCAATGTTTCAAGCTTTATTTAATTGAATTTCAAATAGTTC
>JBBPDE010222833.1:0-13329 GCA_037974605.1 Nannopetersius ansorgii | reverse complement strand
GTGTGTGTGTGTGTGTGTGTGTGTGTGTGTGTGTGTGTGTGTGTGTGTGTGTGTGTGTGTGTGTGTGTGTTTTATTTGTGTGTTTGTGTCATTTCTGTACTCTTGTTTTAGTGCCTTGCCGAAATAAACTATAGAACTTGGGACACTGGCTGGGCGAGTGTGTGAAGACTGAAGACGCTGTGGAAGAAAGAGTGTTGTAGATAAAGTGAGTGAATGCAGGAAGCTCCATTTAATACAAACCAATACGGCCGTGTTCAGGCAGTCTGCCCAGATACAATTTTTCAACAGCATTAACATTTTAACAAATTATGGAATGTAGTATCGGTAAAAGTAATGATGAGTATCGGTATCGATAAACAGGATCACGATCGATATCAGTAAAATCCCAACCGTACCCGTCCATAAATTCCAGACATGTAACCGTTTAAGCAGTCATTAGATTTCATGGGGTTTTTCTGGGCGGGGGGGTTGTAGTTCAGGAATGAAGTACGTTTTTAATTAAGACTAAAAAGTCACAAACGTGATTTAAAAGATCTGCAGGCCGTGTGTTCCAGTGGAAAAGGTCCATGAATGGATTTTTCCAGTATGTTCACTGACACTTTGCCCCATCTCACTTTGCTTGTAAGCAAGGTCTCAAAGGAAGCCCCGGTGGAGATCAGCTGTTATGAGTTTCCCTCCTGCTTTTCCCCTCACGTTGCTTGCAGTAATATATATATAACATAATGTAATTCAATGAATGGCAAAAACGGATCAGAAATGTAACTTTTTCTGACTGCAAGACACAGGCAGGAGTTTTCAAATCAGATTCAGTCTGGATCTCCAGAGATGTGACGTAAGTTCATGCAGTTAGTTCAGATCTGTTGGAGTTTTTTTCATTGTGGTTCTTAAAATCAGAATGTGAAAGTTGGCACTGGCATCTTATATCATGGAAAGTGGAAACATGGAGACATATGCGGTTCTAGACGGGGGGCCAGCGTGGGCCAGGGCCCCTGTAGAATTGCTCCTGGCCCTGTTGTGGCCCCTGCACAGAACAGGAAATTATTTAAATATTAATTTTTATCGCGACATGCACTGCTCGAAAAATGGAACTAACGCTTCGTGTTTTCTAGATGGACTGATTAAAGCGCCAGACACACATGCGCTGTTATCTAGAACTTGAAGACCAGCAGCGCAAAGTGTAAATTTCAGTTGTAAAAGCAAACCGCTGGAGCCCTAAATGGACTAAGAGGCGAAGGTAGAACTGTAATGAAAATAAATGAAAATCTAAATACAAAATATATTTAAAATAAAATATTGACCTGTCGTTATATGTGCCCCCCTAAAAACACACTGGCCCCACCTCGGCCCGCCTGGTAATGATGGTCTAGGACAGCCACTGCTGACTGTGAACACAAAAAAGAGAATAGAACTCATACTGGACTTCAGAAAGTGCTGAGCTGATCATCTCCCCAGCCTCATAAATGGAGAGTGTGTGGAAAGAGTTCACACCTTCAGATTCCTGTGGATCCACATCTCCTGGTCAACAAACACCACAGCGGTCCTGAGGAAGGCTCAGCAGCGCAGGTTCTCAGGAAAGCCAGTCTGGGTGTCGAGCTGCTGACCACTTTCTACCGTTCGGCCACAGAAAGCGTCCTGACCTTCAGTCTCACAACGTGGCATGCGGGTCGACCAGAAAGCCCTACAGAGGGTCATAAGGTCGACACAAAAGATCAACGACTGCCCCCTTCACTGGACGACATCACTGACTCATCACTGAGGTTCCCACCCTGGCCACTCCTTCTTTGACCTCATGCCCTCAAGGAGATGCTACAGGTCATTAAAAACAAAAACAACAAACTCTTAAAGAGCTTCTACCCCCATGCCATACAGACTCTAAACAAATAACACTACGCCCGCAGCACACTCCACTCCACCACACTTTATCCAAGTCTTATTTTCTAGTTACTCATGCATATACATGTATATACTAGACATTCTCGTCCTACATCAGTGTCTGACCTCATAAATGCTCTACAGAATGAATGGACTCAGATTCCCACAGAAACTCCAGAATCTTGTGGAAAGTCTTCCAAGAAGAGTGGAAGCTGTTAGAGCTGCAATTTGGATGGATTTGAATGCAGCGTCCTTTAATCCCCTGTTGGCATAATGGTCAGGCGTCCCAATACTTTTGTCCATGTAGTGTATGTAATGCAGGCCCCCATGTTGTCTTTTAAATCTTATTTATTAACTGGCTTTTGACTCCATTCAAGAATTGACCACACTCTACATTTCCTTTATATATATTTATTATGTTTTAAGTTCCTTCATTTTTTGTGTTAGCCCTGTTTTATAGAACCTGTTTTAGGTCCCATAGGTTCTCTCGGCTCTGTTTGATTGTACTGGGCTCTATCCATGTGTGTATGTTGTCGGGGCGGTGGAGAATCAGCAAACAGACAAAGTCTTCACTCAAAACAAAGATTTATTACGTTTGCAAATGGAAAGAGCTATTCGCAACCCAGGGCAGTCCTGAGTCTTGAAGTTCTCTCTGAATCCATCCTTCGCAGAGGACTTCTTATAGTTTCAAAATGACCATTTTCAAACATGGGCAGAAACCATGGCGCCTCCCCTGCGTCCCCATAGAGATGACCCTGAAGAAGTGCCTTCTGGTCTAAACAAAACACCTTATCTAAACTCTTTAGCTTGAAAACATAGTGTTGATTTAATCACGTCACTGTGCCCTAAACTCTGCAGCCTTGATCATTAGCCAGCAGAATCACCATTAGCCAGCAGAATCACCCTTAATATGAGTATAACTACAAAGAGTTAACTGAATATACGGATGTCCTCTTACAGTATGTGATTACACAGGAATATATGTATGATTGCGAAGAATAAATGCAAATTTCCCTGACAATGTTTAATGTCTCCTTATGATATTTTACATTATATTTTGTGTTTAATGCTGTTCAACAATTTGCTCTGTTGTTTTATAAAGGAACTAGAACTCAAAGCTCAACCGAGAGAACATGAGTGCAGAGCACAGCCTTAACACGTTTATACAATGATAAACCCCTGAGACCAGTGTTAAGTGTTGTGTGTAAAGTGTCATTTGTTTTATTAATATTAATATACCAGTAGTTCTTCTTGTTCTAAGCAGTGTCCTTCATTAGTACTTATCCGGCAAAATAAGCTCTTAATAACTTGGAACATGAATACAGTCTTGGAAAAATGTAAGAGACCATTTCTCACTTTTTCTGTTCACTGACTGTAGTGTGTGTGTGTGTGTGTGTGCGTGCGCGTGCGTGTGTGTGAGAAATGCTCAGGTTGCTATTCTTTTCAGAAATATTGCAGTGTGTGTAAAAAAATAAGAAATGCCTCCGTGTGTGTGTGTGTGTGTGTGTGTGTGTGTGTTGTCTGTATTCCAGCAGCTTCACTACTGATTCAGTTTCTGATGGATGAAACACACACACACACACACACAGCTCTTAACATCACCCTTTTAATTGCTGCAGGTGTAAAATAATGTAAAAGAGTGTAGATTAACATTTCCATGCTATAATAACTTAAGAATTTTTTTTTTTTTCGTAACATTATTTGGCATTTTGAACCAGTTGTGGTCAACAGTGTATAAAACAATAGTGACCTGCACATTTTACACACACACTCCCACACACTACAGCAGCTGGAAGCAGAAAAAGACGTCGTTTCTCGTTGTGTTCCATGGCTGTGTGTAATTTAACCGACACGCTCAGCGCATGTTTTGCAACGGCTTCAGATGTGACTCAGCTTCAGAAGTTCTACATGCTGACTCTGATGGTTTAAGATGCAAGTCCTAGCCTGGTTTTGAAAAGGGTGTGTTCAGTTTTACTTCCGTTTTTCTGTTAGAAATAAAACGTTCCTGTCTTTAATGCACCACCAGTTTAATTGAATTGATTTGTATACTGTGTGTTCCAGATTTGTGTCCAGGATGAAGATATTTTGCCCCACCACACCTTGCTTGTGAATAGCGTCCCAAAAGGGAACCCCAGTGTAGATCAGTTGCACTGAGTTCCCCTTTAAACTGTTCCTCTCATATAGCCAGCTCGAAGAAAAGAGACTTGAAGACGCATTTACTTAGTAAACCTGGGTTTGATCTTTACTATCGTACCAATAAGGTAAGATCTCTTAGTTACTGATTTAACATTTCCTGTTATTGTTTTTTTATTTAAAAAAAAAAGATTTGTCAATGCAATGTTTTACAGGACCATTAGATACAGTACAATTGAAAAGTTGATCAAATGTATTGTGTACAATAATAAAATAACAAACTGAATACAAAATGGTTTATTCGAGAATTCTATACAAAAAGTAAACCAGTTATAAGAAATGTACAATAATTGTCTGCTCACTTTAACCTTTTCAGCTGATCTGCACTTTTAAATGATGAATATGTGAAACAAAAACTATGAAGAATTTCTTGAAACAGTCATATGGCCATTTATAATTGTGGGCATATCTAAAACATCCAGAGCGACTAACAATCTGAGGACAAGTTCGAGCTTCAGAGGAGAGAACCAGAGGAGAGTCCTGCGCTACATCTTTATGTAAGAATAGGAGAGGAGCCACTCTCTGAACAGATGTGTCTTCAGGAGGTTTTTGAAGATAGAGAGGGATTCTGCTGCTCTTCGTCTATTCATCATCCTTCTCATTATTTGAGACCTAGGAAATTGCCCAGGATTAGTGTACAGTAATCCTCCAAGAGGTGAAAAAACGGTTGTGTTTTGTTTAAAAAAAATCCCCAGAAATGTCAATTTTATAGTGTAAACCCTAAAAATGCCCCCAAATCAGTTTAATGCATTACCCTTAAAGAAAATGTGAAGGTAAATAAATAATCAGAATCAGGAAACTTTATTGCTTTAAAAAAAGTTCGCTTTAGCGGTTAGCATTAGCAGCACGCGGCGAGCCAAAACAAGCGCTTGTACACAAAAGAAACGTTGATATTACTCTCTCTACCCACATGTTTAGACAGGGCACAGCTATTATTTACTAATAGTAAATAATAATAACAGTTGAAAATTGGGGGAGGGGTAAACACTGAAATATAAAGACAAGTCACGGAGCAGTCATGCTACATCCTGCAGCAGCTTCTTCTTCTTCTTATGACGGTTGACAACTTTTCAGTGTATTACCGTCATCGTGTTGGACTGAATCCTTGAGTGCTGATCTGCGTTACACTGAGGGGTTACTGTATTACAAACAGTGTACACACTTGCCTGCAAGCAATTCAGTTATGTTTGGTTGTAAATATTGATATTGAATATTGATTCCAAACATTTGAACAGTGCTGTGCATTTCTGATCGAGTCTCCTCAGACAGTTTGGACAGTTTTTCTCTTGATCTTTAGAACCAGTGGAGCCTAAAGTACTGAAGTGTAAAGTACTGCTTCTTTATTCTGAAGTTGAATTGTTTTGTATAAACATGGACTTTTAAGAGCACCTTTATCAGTGTGTGCCAAAGAGGTGCAGTGATGCATCACAAATTGTGTGATCACAATGCAAAAATGTGTCAAAATGCACAGTGGGTAATAAACAGGCTCTTGGTTGTGATGTTTGATGTTACTGCGTTGTTTATAGTGTTACTCCATCTCCAGTCAACATCCCAGTCCAGCGCATTCAGAATCAGAAAACGTTACTGAAGGAAATTTCTTAATTCATGTAACAATGAATTTTTCTTTCTGAGAATTTTACATTTACGGCAGGTGCTTTTCTCCAAAGCGACTTCCATTCCCTATCTACAGGGGGCAGCCTCCCTGGGGCAACTTGGGGTTAAGGGTAGGGCTGGGCGATTGATCGAAAAGTAATCGAAATCGACATTCAGAACCTATAATCGATCAAAATTTTCCAGGTTTATTATTTCGATTACTTTCCCTTTAAAAATATAGATAGTAGATAGTGTGTAGGGTTCCTTCAATTATTTAAAAAACTTGTCGGTGAACTACGAGGGCAAAAAAATAAATAAAATAATCGTTCATTAATTGTAATCAAGTTAAAAATGTTCAATTAATTGAGATTTTGATTTTTAGGGCCAAATCGCCCAGCCCTAGTTAAGGGTCATGCTCAGGAACCCAGTGGTGGTGCAGAAGGTAGGATTTTAACCCATAACCTCTTGGTTCAGAGGCAACTATCCTATCCACCACCACCCATACACTTTTCCAGAGCAAATTTCAGTCATTAGATACAGGGACAGTCCCCCTGGAGACACAGGGTTATGTGTCTTCCTCAAGGACACAATGGTAGAAAGAAGGGGGGGGGGTGTCGAACCTATGACATTGTGGTCATCAGATTCACAGGTTCGCATGACCGTCCACACATCATGAGTGTATAGGACATCGTCTATTTGACGTTATTGTGTATGATTAACTTTATCTAGTGTATGATGGTTTATTTGATCACGCTGAGGAATCGCCGGGTTGTGTAAAGTGTTTGGTGCTGTGTGGTGTTTGGTGGAATAACAAACTGGAGACGAAGTGCACAAAGTGTCCCTCAGTGGCCGCTTGGCTTTGTGTGTTCTGCAAACTCTTCGTGAAGAGCTGTGAATCTTCACAGTTTGGTCTCTGGCCGGTGTGGCTGGGTACTAGTGGACTGTTTTAAATGAAACTGGATTTATTTTGTATCAGTGTTGTTGGTGAGGAAAATGATCCCTTCTGTTGAGTTTCTGTTGTCGTTTACCACTGATTCAGCTCCTCACTTTTTTTTTCACACATCACTTTTAAGCTTTTCTTTTTTTCTTTTTAAAACCCAGAAGATCTCAAAAACACAAGAAAGGCACCAAAACCCTCCTTTCCTGCTGATGGACTGATGCAGCAGATCTTCTGAAGGCATCTCCAGTCCTTCAGCAGCTGTGTTTACCTCTGGCTGGTCGTTATTGTTTCAGAAAAACAACATTTCTGTCACACATGTGACAGAAAGAAAGAGAAACATGTGGACGTTCTGTGGACGAGAAGATTGAGTTACTAGTTAGTTTTTGAAGGTTACTTTCACTTTCTGCTCCAGTACAGTTCTCTAATACGTTGCAGTTTAGTTTCATTATTGCACACTTTATTTTACATTGTACAGAGAGCCGCTCACACCTTATTTTATTCTTTATTGGCACCGTTTTGTGTGTGTTGCACTGTGTGGACGCTGAGCTTCATCGTTTTGTCTCTGTACTGTAAATGGCTGAGCTGACAAAGTTCACCTTGACTTTGACTAAATTTCAGGCGATTTTTACCATCCTGCGTTACAAAAGGGTACAAGCCCAACTATTTTGACTGGAAAGTATGTAAACCAACTGTCTGAACCTTATTCGACCCTCCACAAACGAAAGAGAAACTTTTTTTCTGGAAAGTCCCTGGAGATTATTTTAGCAAAATCTCTTCAAGAACTCCTCATCAGCCCAGACGCTCCAGGAGTGGCGCGGATTTATTATGAAGGAGGTTTTGACTCTTTTCGTGAAGAACTTATTTTCATTTTTTCATTTCTCCGTCTCTCCCGACGCGGTCGTGACGCCTGTTGTTTTGACTTCAGCCCTAGTCCTCCCCCCCAAATCGGGTGTGACTGGTGGGGGGTTGTTGTTTTTTCCCCCACCCATATTCGACAATATTCCTCCAGCCAATCTAAGCTAGAATGCTGAAGCCACGCCCCTCCATTGGTAGCCGTTCACTCTTGGCGCGCTGTTTGTAAGTAACGCGTGGAGGTCGGGGCCCTTGGCCAATCCCAGCGTGGGGGGCGTGACTTGACGGTGGAGAAGGCCAGGGCTTTTGTGAAGAGGAGGCGGGTTGCAACGTCGGAGCCAATCACAGCTTAGAGAGGGCGTGACTTGGCGTCCTAGAACGCCCAGGCGTTTGTTTAAGAGGAGGCGAGCCTCGAGGTAGGAGCCAATCACTGTTTAGAGAAGGCGGGGCTTCGCCTTCTAGCGCGCTAAAGTCGTTTTTGTGTAGCAGGCGGATTTCAACGCACCAGCCAATCACGCCGTAGAGAGGGCGTGGCTTGTCCGAATACGGGTGGTAAATAAAAATAAAAGGAGATCAAGCAGGAGAACTGGGAGGAGCTGCAGCTGCAGCCTCTCCTCCTCCTCCTCCTCCCGCTGCTCTTCGCGTGATCTTTGAAGGGAGAAATGAAAAAATAGAGGAGAGCGAGAACTGCATGCGGGGAGAAGGGCGTCGTATGTTTTCGTAGCCCCATACACACGCACACACACACTCGCGTGCGCGCACGGAGCAGGCGAGCAGATAACGGTTCAGAGGAGCAGCAGCAGCAGGAAGAGGGGAGCCATAAAAACATCAGAAATCGGAGGGAAGAGAGGAGAGGATCCAGGAGAAGAGGAAGAGGAGAGGAGAGGTTCCTGGTTCGGTCCGGAATGTGCGGCGGCCGGGCCGGGGGGCAGGCGTGCAGACCCCCGGGGCGGACTGAACAAAAGGCTGCGGAAAAACACTGGATGCCGTCTGAAGGTCCGATCACCGCCTCATCCACAGCCAGCACCAGCACCTAGAGCCCCGCAGCAGGAGATGGGTGAGTGAGGGGGGCTGCAGAGGGGATTGGGGGGCGGCCGCAGGGGGGACTCGGTCTGAGACCAGCTGCTCATAACATCTGACATGGAAATGATGAGAAAGGGCCTAGGAACAGGATCAGAATCGGGATCAGGCAGCAGACAGGTGATGATTTCTGTAGGAGGGTTTACAGCAGTCTGTTAATACCGTTATTACCTCTGTGAGGCCTGTTATTACTATCATCATCATCATCATCATTAGTATCACTAGCAATAGTACTGGTAGTTATAGTAGAATGAAAATGCTGGAAAATTATATATTGCCATTATATTGTATATTATATTGTTATTTCCAGCAGATGTAGTAGGAGTAGTTATAGTATTAAAATTCTTAACATCAAAAATATATTATTCCAAAGTAATTTTCATTTGTACTTGTACTATTAGCTATAGTAGTAGTAGTAATAATTATAGTAGTACAGAATTCTTACATTATTATTATTATTATTATTATTATTATTATTATTATTATTATTATTATTATTATGCTGCTCCGCTGGCTGTGTGTGGGGCTTATAACATCGCTACATGCAGTTTTTGGCGACGTTCCAGAGGCTTCCAGGTTTTCTGAGGTCGAGTGATGCAATTTTCATGTTGGGGCAGAGATTTCTTTTTGATGAAAGCGAGCCCAGATGCCACAGAGGCTGGAACTTGCCTCCAAACCCCACCTTTGCAGAGGGGTCTGAGGACCGTGAACACTCTCCGCAGGACGGTGTCAGTCATTCGACACTTTCCCTTTAATGACCCTCTAAACCATGAGGATTCGCAAACGGCACTTCCTCTTTACCACAGCGGCGACCTACCCACGGCTTTCACGGGTTACTGAGAGTCAGAATCAGGATCAGAAAACTTCACTGATCCCGGCTGCACAGACAAGAATGATACAGCCTAAGGCCAAACAAAACTCCCCAGAAAATACTCAGAAAATGCTTGGTACTAAATACACTATGCTGTATTTTGCTCCCAGAGATCCCAGAGATTTCTTGTATTTTTAATGTGGTCTTGAGGAACAGTTCTCCAGGCTTCTTGAAGGACTTCCAAAGGCTTTCACTATCAGTCCAGTCCCTGAACCTGATACGTTTCAGAGGAATGTTTTGTTTGTTAAGGCGCACTGTGACCTATGTATGAATCATTCAAGCAGTCCAGATAAAAGTCTGATATTATATCTTACATTGTTCTTGACTTTGTACTGCTTGAATGATTCATACGTAGGTCACAATATCCGGCCTGCTCTTATAAATCTTTTCCTATTAATATAGCAAATCCGAGCCACGTACCCTCTTAACGGTTTTCCTTACTCACAGGGTTTGTTAAGGTGTGTAATAGGGCTGCACAGTATATCGCAAATTTGCTGTCATCGTGATATCAACATGAGCAATATACAATATACATATACAAAACTCTTCACCTAGTGCCACAGAGAAGAGGGCAAAAAAAAACACACTGGGCAGTTTTCTTCTGCTTATAGATTGTTCCTTTTGCTATTTTTTCTGGCTAAGAACTTACTGTCATTGAAGTTATTTTTACATTTGTTTAAAAAATATTTTCAGATTTTTTTTCTAACAATGTTCAATGGTTCAGATGTTTTATGGGAGGCATTAACATATTCTGTTTAAGTAAATTCTTAAAAAAAACCATGTTGGAATGGAAATATTGCATTTCATTTTTTTTTCTGCATAGACTAGTCAGCGTCCGGAGTCTTTATTACCACAAATCCAAAGCAGAAAAACATTAACACTATAAAGGCTATGGTTTATTCACTTATCGCATGTGATGTCGCCATCGCAACACTCAACAACATTATCGCATATCGCATGTTTTCCTAATATCGTGTAGCCCTAGTGTGTAACTTGGCTAGCAGTAACTTGGATAAAGGCTGTTGTTGATTTAAGTGTAGCTTTACAGGTATTAAGAACAGTGGTGGACTACTTTAAGCACTGGTGTACGTCGCTCTGGATAAGAGCGTCAGCTAAATGCCGCAAACGCGAACGTCTCCAGAAAATGCTTGGTACTAAATACGCGGTGCTTTAAACACAAAATGCTGTGGTCAGTAAGAGCGGTGGATATAAATAGTGTTAGATAAATAAACGAATACTGAGCGATCTGTCTGAATATGAACTAAAACTGCAGTTTGGGTGTCTGAAGGCCTCAGTGACACTTCATACGAGGAGCGGGCTGGAAGGTTTGTAGCCGTTCAGCCTTCAGGGACTCTCGTGTGCCGCGGGCTGCAGGGTAACTTGAGAAAGAGCAGTATGAGGTGGGCTGTGACGGGAAGGGTGAAGGTAGAGCTGCACGATATTTCACTTGGTCGTCATTGAAATGCTTGCTTGACTGCACAGTGCTGTGCGAAAGTCTTGAGCCGTCTCGTATTTCTTCATATTTTGCTTCCAAAGGTCCAGACTTCCTTGCATTTTTTAATGTGAACTTCCTGAAGGACTTTCAGAGCCTCTCATTTCCAGTCCAGTCCCTGAACCTGACCAGTTTCAGAGGAATGTTTCTGTGACCCACGAACCATTCAAGCAGAACAAGCTTCTAACAAGCATCTAACTGAAGTCCTGAACCAGTGACAGATGATTCCAGATGTTCAGGCAGTGATCAGTATACTGGTGGTGCTGAATGCTGAGTGGGCGGAGCTCCTTTATCTAGGCTCCTGGTATCTTTAGGCACTTTGCAGCCTGACAGGAAAACAGTTATTCACATTACTTTAATCTACTCAATATTCCAAAGGTAAAACCGATGAAGAAGCACCAACAATGTGATTCAAAGCACAATATAAAGAAATGAGGGGTGGTTCAAGACTTTTGCACAGTGCTGCATGCTTTTCATCTCATGTACTGTGAGCTTCATTTGATCTAGATGACTTTAAGTGAGTGTTTGGATAAATCAAGACGCTTAAACTGAGCATAAATAGCCTAATTTTGGTCAGAACAGGTTGAGCTTTAATCACGTCGCAGTAAAGGTCCGCCGATGTGATTTTAATGTGTCTGCAGGCAATGGTGGGCAAAGTACCCAGCCCTTGATTGAAAGTAGAGACGGCCTGTATAAATTAAACTAGAGGTTTCTCTATTAACTCCTTCTTGATTTGAAGAAGTCTCTGGGTTGGATGTTCTTCCCGTATCTGTGTGGGATTCTGCTGGGAGCTCTGGTTTCCTCACAAAGACGTACATGTTAGGCAAACCGGAGATGCTAAATTACCCATAGGTGTGTGTGTGTGTGTTAAGAAACACAATACAATAGAATTTTCCAGAAAAAATACTATATCAACATAATGAAATGCCCGAAAAGGCCTGTTTTTATAATGTAAACAGAAGTTTACACCCGGATCACATTTAAAGACGAAACATCCAGAAGAAATATATTTATTACCACAAAAAAGCAGTGGATATTTGCAGCTTCTGCTTTATTGTGGGGATTTCCGCGAGAAAACTACGAGTTCGGTTCTCTGCATGTGACTGAATCCGTGACTCCTGATCCGTGTAAAACTGTATGTACTGTAAGTAAGACTAAACTGCACATTTAAAAGTAAGATTAGATGTAGGCTTGGGCAAGTTGTATACATGTACACAGTGAGTATATGTATATCTGCATGCATAAGGAAAAATGAAGATACACACTAAAACACACATTTTAAATAGCAATTGCACATTTTGCCCAGCAGTAATAGCCCCACTCATCAATATTCTGTCAATTATAGCTGTGTTATTGTATTCTTGACTATTTCTGGTCCGTTTCTATCTATAATCACATCACATCAAGATGTACAGGATCATCGACCTTACCCCCGTTTTCCTTCTGTAATTTAGAAGCTACATGGCTAACGTGGCTAACAAGCACTAGAAGTCAATAGTCACCCAATTTGTTTGCATAAAAACATCCCAAAACATCCTTCAACCGCATCCAGATCCTCATTAATGTGGAGAGGTTCTGTTGATGTGGTGTAGGACCCTGCATGAGCTGTAAAAATAACCATATATGTGCACATAGTGGAATCCAAGCTTCACCATTTCATCTCTTTGTATTCTTATATATGTTTAAGATAACAATATTTTTGACTCTGACTTTGAAACCTCACCTCCTGGCCAAATTGCAGCAGGGTCTTCTATGTGGATGCAAAAAGTCACCGATCCTTTCCAAACCCTGCTGACCACTGTGGCTACAACTGATAAGATAGTAAACACTCCATGGCATCCGTGACACTAAAAACATCAGAGAAAATTCTGTCTGAACAAAATATCCAACATTTTAGAGCACGAGGTCTCCAGTCTGGCTTCATATGAAATAGTAGGATCTGTTGGCAACCTATAAGGATTAGCATGTGCGCTAAAGGCAAAATGATAATTAAACTGGAGAACCTCATTATGGAGCACTTAGCTAACTTAGCCACATACCTTAGAGCACTGGCTGTTCTGGGTGGTTTTTGAGGTGTGTTGAGGCCTTCAGAATTATTTAAACCACACCCTGCAACTCTCCTTTTGTGTCATTGGTTCAGGAAAGGGGTCTAATTTCATTGCTTCTGACAAATCCTTTATTGGGTATTTGATTGAAGAACAATGCGATGGCATATGGTTCCTCGGGCCGAGTTACGCGCTAAACCTGAGACCATGGGTGTGTCCGAAATTGTGTTTAGGAGAGGGCTTTAGTAAAAGGGACCCTATAATCATACGTTGCAAGTCTATAGGTTCATGCAGAAAGTAGTGAAAAAAAAGTGAAGTGAAGATTCGGTCATACGTGAACACACCACAGCACACAGTGTGAACAGCACGAAATTCTTCCTCTGCATTTAAC
>JBBPDE010222797.1:0-13335 GCA_037974605.1 Nannopetersius ansorgii | reverse complement strand
AGCACGTGTTTTAGAGATTTATAATAAAAAAAAGAAAGGACTTTGAATTTGTAAATACCTGAGAGTGAATGTTTTTTACTTTATTTATTTATGACAAAGCAGATCCCAGCAGGTGGCGCAGTTGTTAAAGCAGCTAATAAAGAAGTCCTTTTATACCTGTTCTCTCAGACTGCGAGCATGAATCAAACAGAAGTTTAGTTTATATAATTATTTGTTGTTTAAAGCCCTTAGAACCCGGGGGTCATCGTATGATCGAAAGAACACACAGTGAGCACAGTACATGTTATTCTTACATTTTTTAGTTTATGTTACTCTCTAGCATTGATGTTGGTGCTTAATTGCATTGCTATGAATTTATGAATGAAGTTAAAAGAAGGAAAAATGAAATTACATTTAGTTTAATTGCGTTCTTGGCATTCTGGGCAGGCCTCCTGTGGATCCCAGTTCAGCTCTAGATTCGAAGTTGAGCTCTTTACCAGGGAAAAGGTGGCATGGTATCTGGCAGCTGATCAAACACGTATCATTGGTCCCAGCGGAGGCAACTGCTCATTTTTCCTGTGGAAAAACGCACTGAACGAAGCAAAGGAAGCCGTGTAGGACACTCAGTGATACTGTGGGATCAGAATGACAGTTAAATGGTGTGTGTTTCCTGTTTCATGATTAAAAATAGGCATCAGTGTTACAGAATTATTCACAGTAACTCAGCTCTGATAGTCGCCACTTCACTGGAGTGCTTAGTAGCTCTGTGCTGCCCTTCATCTGTCACTGGCTGACATAACTTCACTTCTCCATTTCCCTCCAGCTGGCGTCTCTCTCAAACAGGATGCCATTCCTCTGTATCCCCATCCGCCTGCCACAGCCTTATATGGGATCTTTACGAAAAATTATTAATTAAATGCTCTTTATTTTGCTCTATATTTATTTTACATTTACATAGCAGTTACAGTTTTTTTTTAGATGCTCTAATCCAGAAAGATGTATGTGGGTGCTTTAAAGACCTTGTATATCTAAAACAGTAAAAGCAGATTTACAATTCAGAGCTGCTAGTAGACTAAGATGGAGTTAGTACTCCACCAGGACCTTCTCAGATCACACAGAGAGGAGCCACCTGAGGTACTCTTAAGCAAGACACTGCTCCCTGGGCACTGTGTTCCTGGCTGCCCGCTGCTTCACTTGGTGAAAGGGTTAAATGCAGAGGAAGAGTTTCGTGCTGTTCACTCTGTGTGCTGTGGTGTGTTCTCCTATGAAAGAATGGTGGCTTTCCCTTTTTTTTCAGACGCTCTCCCCAGTGCTCAGTAAACAGAAGACAGTGAGGGTCTCAGCAGTTCTGATGATAAGAGATACGAAAAGATAAGTCCCTTTATTTTTCACACAAGTGGGAACTTTGCAGGACAAGTTTGTTCCACCATTTTGATGTTGATGCTGAAGCTGAGAAAAGTCTTGATGTAGGTCTTGGGCCTTTGAGAAGAGGTGGGTGGAGTCAGGCTGAGCTGGGTGCTCTGAGAGTGTGGAGCTGTGACCCGTAGTCTGATCAGATCTGATTGGTTAGAAGGAACTGGACTAGTTTTGGCTCTGTAGGTGAGCATTAGAATCTAATGGAGAACCACAGGACCCCAGTGAAGGTGTGCAGTGGTGAAGTGTATTGTGAGAAGGTGTATTGACAACCAGAAGTCCTGGATCATCTGTAGAGGTCTGGTGGTCTTCAGAGAGAGGTCAGTCAGGAGTAATATACAGTCCAGTCTGGAGATGACGAGTAACTGGATTGTAAAATGGCTTAAATTGTGAGGAATGGAAGGATTCACCTGATATTATGAAGAAGGTGTTGCAAGTTCGGAAGAGTTTATATATGTGCGATGAAAGTGATCTTCATTTAAGACAATACCAAGATTTCATGCTTTTCATGTGGAAGTGATAACAGCATTTTCCCAAAGGACAAAATATCTTTTAGTAGTCTCTTCAGTCTGTTAGTAGTTTCTTCTGGGAAAAGGGAGCAGATGTAAACTTTTAATGGGAATTTTGGCTGATCAAGCTTCTGTGTGTTTAGTTGGAGTGGGCATGTGTTGGGGGGGGGGCAGGAAACACACTTGGTGCATCTTCCTGCAAAGATGTTTCTGTTTGATGGGCAACATCACAGCAGCATTTTTTTTGACATCCTCTTTTTCTTGGGGACCATTTATGTTTCTTGGCACACACTGGCGAAGAGCCCTTATCACAGAAAACATACCAGAAACTCTCCACGTCCACAAGGAACTTCCATCCATCCGTCCATCCCTCCATCCATCCATCCATCCATCCATCCATCTATCCTCTGAACTGCTTAACCTTAAGCAGGGTGTGTGTGTTGGGGGATGGGGGGTGCTGGAGTCTATCCCAGTTCTCATAGGGCAAAAGGTGAAGGTGAAGACACAGCTCACCAGTCCATTACAGGACACACACAAACCTGGGGCAATTTAGCATCTTCAGTTCACCTGACATATATGTCTTTGGACGGTGGGAGGAAACTGGAGTACATGGAGAGAACATACACACGAACCTTTACTTGCTCAGATGGGAATTGAACCCAGAACCTTCTCACTGTGAAGCTTACAGTATATAAGGTCCATAAATGAAAATTAAGCTTTAGCCCCACCCATTCCTGTCGAAGTTATAAAGAGTGTTTCCTTCCAGGCTGCTTTTTAAATGAGGCACAGTCCAGGGGAGTCAGAGGTCGGCTACATAACTCGGACTTCTCCTTCTTTTATGTTTTTGGTCAGTTTGACCCCATGAAATGTTGAATGTCTCTAAATAAATAACTAACATGATTTTTTGCTTTATATCACATAATTTTCCTAATGTAATGGGAACAAACTGGTTAAACACAAAACATTGATGTACATGATGATGATGATGTTGATGTTATCAGAGTCTGTACACATTTTATACATCATTGTGTTTTGGGGCTGTTTTATTAAAATAAGAATCAACATTTTACACACATTTGCTTTGGTATTGATATTGAGGACACTGTAATATGAAATTTTAATGATTGCATAAATAATATTAGTAAATTTGAACAGAACTTGATGGTTAAAAAGAGAATGGAAAATGGTCACAACAACGTTTTGGATAACCTACATGAATGGCAAGTAGACTTTCCCAAAAAATATGATATAAAATAATAATGCAGCCCATTTCTGCTTATATTCTCATCATGAGTGTTACACGAACTGTTGGAGAATACATTTTCCAGAAACATCACTGACAAAATTAGTTCCTCACTGAGCCCAATACTGACATTAGCTGTATTTTTGCGAGGACCACTCCAGCCCTAAGGGGCGGCAGAACTGCTGTTTCCTGTTGATGCCCAGAAATCATCAATGTTTCAGCCATGTCACAGGTCACAGGATGTGTGTTTGTGTCATTTCCGCATTTAACAAGGCTGTATTTTAAAGGCACACCCATCTTTGACAAGAACAGGTAGCGCACTGATTCATTATAACCGGTCACTCCACTGAGACGGCATCACGTTCTCATGCTCAAAACGACATTTATTGATTCAAGCAGGCTGACTTTTCACTTAGGAAGGTCTTTATCACAAAGAAACGCACAATGCACTCTGTTAAAAATGGTATTTTGACTTGTACTTTGAGTATTTATTACTATTTATTACTATTTATTACTATTTATATATAAACATACTTAAATGTACTTTATTTATCTGTTTTTCCTGTATAACCTATGACACTATCTAAGCTTTTAAACTCTATACATCACATTGTGTAATCTCTAGGAGTCAGATTGCTTCTCAGGAACAAACAGGAATGTCTGGGTTACAAGGCTGTCAGTCAGGCTGAAGGTCAGCATAGATGTATATTCTAGAACATTTAACACCTGGCTGTCAAACATAGAAGCTCATGGACACCATATCCTGTGACTTTCCCTGGTGATCTTAACCTCCCCTGCCCCGCATGTGGCTAAAAATGGAGTGAGGAATGTGGTGGAAACAAAAATGTACAGTACTATGCATAAATACATTTCTATATATTTTGCTGTGAATCATCTTGATGAAGCGAAAATGCTATTTAATGTCAGTCAAACAGCATACTAAGTAGATTAACTAAAAGAAATGGGAACAAATGTTTTACTGTGACAGGCTGCAATGTGTCTAAAGACCTAGGAGCATAGATATAGGAGTTCCAACCACTCAGCATTCAGCACCACCAGGATACTGATCACCGCCTGATCATCTGGACACACCTGCATCTGTTTCTTCACAGATTTAGGCCTTAAGTTAGACGACATTTTGTTATGCCTGGATGATTCATACAAAACAAAACACATTCTCTGATACTGGTCAGGTTCAAGGACTTTGACAGAAAATGAGCGTCTTTAAAAGTTCTGTTCAACTTTTAAGGAAGATTTTACATTAAAATGTAAATCTACATTTACATTTTACATTAAAAATGCAAGAAAATTGGACTCTTGGGAAGCAGTAAAAATATGAAGAAATGATGGGACTCAGGAATTTTGTACAGTGTTGATGCTGATCTGCCAAGATATGTTCAGAGTCCGAACTGGGCATCCTTGCTTCAGCGCTGGGGCAACAAGACCCTACAAAAACAAAAATAAAATACATCAATATAATTCAAACCACTCTTCATTAAGGCCAAACAGGCTTGGATTTGCTTTTGGACTTTTTGGTCTTTTTAAGACTAATCTATGACTGCATTGACAGTACCAGCAGGTGAAGTTTTACTGTGTCCTAAACGACAGTGATAAGTCTGGAATCATCTGCACTTGTTTCTTCACTGGTTCAGGATTTAATTTAGATGTGCCTTTTTTCTGCTTGAACTATGTGGCTTAACAGACATTACTCTGAACCCGGCCAGGTTCAAGGACTGGACTGAGAATGAGAGTCTTTGAAAGCCCTTCAGGAAGCCTAGACTACATTAAAAATACAATAATGTCTGGCTAGGGGTGAGGTCTAAAACATTTGCACAGTACTGTATTTTCTTTTTCTTTAAAAAGTGAAATGGGGTGTAAGGACGTCATGAATAGTTGTATATGGAGGGGAAGCCGAGTGGCTTCCTCCGGTGTTTACCCTGAGAATGTTGAGGACAGGATGCTGGAGCTTGGAGGAAACCCTGGCAGCAAAAGTCTTGCTGTCCAGAGCAACGCGGCAAAGAAGGAACATCAATTATAATGGGGCTGGCTTTGTGAAGAAGCCCGGACATCCCTACATATCTCTCTTGTTGGGCGGAGGAAGCTCGCATAAGCTCTCCGACTGAGGCAGGTAACACTACTGTACTGAGTCTGTCATTGGCTTTCACTTCCAATGAAAAAATTCACATTTGCTGTTTCTGTTCACATTGGCCTTCACTGATTTCCTGGGCACATCAAAAGGCTCTTGGCTCTGTTCTCACCCTCTCCAACACCTTTTGAGGAACATCAGAAGTAAACGAGGGCCACAGCACTGAGAAACTGACTGTGAAGAGGAGAATAGCCTGAGAAAAACACACTCACACCATCATGATGGAGCTGAAGATTCAGCTGGTCCCCACAGGGGAGATCATACTGCCTCCTGGGAAAAATGGAGAAAGCTACTGTCACAGCTGCACCAAGGTAAGAGCAAGTTTAAAGACTTCTTCAGGCAACACCTCTTTGTTAATATTCAGATACTGAGGTTAACTTTTCTAGAAGGGAAGATGATGCTGGATTTGCATTTACTATATAATAGACAAGTGTCTAGGCACCATCTCCAGTAAGTCTCAACTACTTTAAGGGTGTTAGGGGTTGGGTGATGTTAGGGAGCAAATTTTAAAAGAAACATCTGCTTTAAGGTTTCACATACATGTTGCATGCATGTGTTGAGTTGCACATACATGGTAAATCAAAAAACAATGCCAAAATAGTGGGACAACATACACATGACAAGCTAGAAATGGAGCAGCACTGGACTTTGGAGTCTCTGGAGTGATGGAGCTTCATTAAATACCTTTGGGATGAATGGTGCTCGTGATCCATAAGTTCCTGACTTCTCTATTGCTCTTGTGGGTGAAAGGAATAAAATTCTCACACTAATATTTTCACCTTTGTTGGAATATCTTTCCAACAGTGGTGTGTGTTACTGAAGTGGGGGTCGAGGGGAGGGGGGAGGGCGTTGGGGAGCAAATGTCAAAAGAACCTTGGGATGTCCAGGTGCCTATAATGCTTTGGACATATAGGACCTGTTTGTATAAAATGGATTAAACTTAGTCTTGTAGCAGACACGAGTGCTCATAGCACTTTAGTCTTGAAACTAATTCTAGTCTGGGCTCAATCTGGGTCTGTGAAATGGGCTCATAGTGTGTGTGCAAGTGTGCGAGTCCAGAAACATTTGTACTACTGGTAGGACTACATTTAGCAATGTTATGTTATAGTTTCTTCTTCAAAAGATCTTTGCTTTTAAATGACATATGCTTGCATCATCCTTTAAAACATAGTTGCCACACAATATAGAGTGGACTGTAGTTGATGGAATGTGGCCATTGCTGTTGGAATTCTGTTGATATGCAGCCGCTATGGGAGTCAATTTAACATCTACTGGAATTTTCCATGAGCTGGACTTTAACAGTACATACTTTTATGACACATGGGAAATCACTTAAATCCAATCAGAGTTGACCCAGCAGCCAGTGTAGGATAATATTCAAGACGTCAACAATGAGCTCGCAGACATTTCACCGGGAGCAGACAGCAGCAACAATAGAGAGACCATCGCCACTGAAGCAGGTTTCTTCTAAAGTGAAAGCCTTTGTGAAAGAGATTTTATCTTGCTGAGTTGGCAGCGAAGCTTTAAACTTTATATGGAGTGGATTAAACAGAGTCAGGAGCTCTGGTTACCTTTTATACTCAGACTCACACTTACTGTAAGAGCTGCCTCCGGTGTAGCTGGCGCAATAGTCTGGAGCACAGTTTTATTTAAGCCCATTCATTACAGGCAACTATGCTCTTTGCTGAAGTTCTGTTTTCATAATTACCTCACATACTTTCCACAAATTCACATGAGGGTGGGGTTGTTTGAAAGCAGTTTCCAAATAAAGTTGAAATGGAGAATCTATTGCAGCCATTAGGTTCTCGTGGTGTCCTTATAAGACTCCCTTGTGTGGAAAAAAGAAAGCAAAATTATAAGATCATACCTATTACAGGATTATATATTTTCATCTAATGATCATAACACTGATTTGAACTTGATGGCACATTTCTGAGCCGTGTTCCTCCTTGGACTTATCAGAACATCTTTGTAAACATACTGACAATAAAATGTTGTGTTTATTAGTTGTGCAAACAAGGCAGCAGTTTGAGGAGAAAGGGATGAGCTGGTATTTGTACTGTGATCAATGTGAAGTTATATGAGAAACACTGCCCCCTAGAGGCAATGGGCAGGTGGTAAAATCACCAAAAAGACAGAAACGTACTTATTTTGTGCTTTTGTTTTTGTTAGATTCACATAATTTCTTTATATTTTGCTTGGAATCACCTTATTGGTACAAATATGCTATTTTCTGCCTGTCAAACTGTTTTGTCTTTGGCATATTGATTAGATTAAATGATTGAAGATTTGAATGAATGTTTTACAGCAACTGGCTGCCTCAGCATTCAAAGATAAAAGCTGCCTCAGCATTCAGCACCACCAGTAAACTAATATACTGATCACTGGCCTGATCACTCATGATTCATATGTAGGTCACTGAGTGGCTTAACGAACAAAAAACATTCCTCTGAAACTGGTCAGGTTCAGGGACTGGACTGAAAATGAGAGACTTTGAAAATCCTTCAGGAAGCCTGGAGAACTGTTCCTCAATACTACATTAAAAATACAAGAAAGTCTGGCTCTTTGGAGGCAAAATATGAAGAAATGAGGGGTGTCCCAAGACTTTTGCACAGTCATGTATGTTACTTAGCTTACTTTTTTAGCTGTATTATCCTTGAAGCTTCAGCACAAAATGAAACTCCAAACATGCCTTGGCTGACTGAATGTGTTTGGGGTAAAAGGGAGAATTGTGTAAGCACACTAGTCAGTAAAGCAGGCGAATGGGGAGACTGGTTTTGTTGTATTATGTCAGATAAACATCCACTGGAATGTAACTGAGATAAGGAAAGAACATAGACATTTCTAAACAGCACACATTTCCTGACATTCTTCCTAGGTCACATCACCCTATTAAAGGGAGGGAGGGAGGGAGAGAGAGAGAGAGAGAGAGAGAGAGAGAGAGAGAGGGGGAGAGTGAGTGAGAGAGAGAGAGAGAGAGAGAGAGAGCATGTCAGAGTATATATGCGCATGTTTGCCTGTGTGGTGTGTGTGTGCGTGTGTATGGTATGTGTATGGTATGTGTGGTGTGTGTGTGTGCGTGTGTATGGTATGTGTGTGTGTCTATGTGTGTGTGTATGTCTACATTGCACAGGCCAATACGCATTTGAGCTATTATTAAAAAGCTATCAGGACAGGAACAGCGGCCCTTAATGCCCGTTTCCACTGGGCCGGGACAGGAGACAGGTACACACCCTGACGCATAGCCTGCCAGTCCAACACCGCCTTGTCAACAGGATACAACCTTTCCTCCCTGCTCACATGTCCTAAGCAAATATATTGATGCAGCTCTGCTATCAGCTGTGAGCCGGAGAAATGCGATAAAGAAAGGCTGCGAGAACGAGCTCAGTCACTTCACCCTCTGACTACAGTAATATGTCCATCACATCCTGGACAAACAAGCGCCTGAGGTCACCTTTGCAAACGTTATTCATGGTTTACATTAATCAGTGAATCCATTTTTTATTGAATCAACAACAACAATATATATTAACA
Source organism: Nannopetersius ansorgii (assembly GCA_037974605.1). Lineage (NCBI taxonomy): Eukaryota > Metazoa > Chordata > Actinopteri > Characiformes > Alestidae > Nannopetersius > Nannopetersius ansorgii. Next base: position 4,511 of record JBBPDE010222797.1, on the reverse strand, counting down.
CCAATGTTACTATTATTCATAATAATAATAACAATAACAATAATAATAATAATAATAATAATAATAACAATAATAATAATAATAATAACAATAATAATAATAATAATAATAATAATAATAATAATAATAATGATGATGATGATGATAATAATAACAGTAATAATAATAATAATAATAATTCTTTTTATTGTTATTGTGAAATTGTTGTAATCCACATGTCTTGTATACAGACACAGTATCTTCTTATGAATACATTAATTAACAACAATATAATTATATAATTATTGTAACTAAATGTGTTAATATATGATTAAATAGTAACATAAAATTATTATATGTAAGCTAAGTGTGGAAAACAATGTCAAATGCTGTACATGCTGTTGCTGTACTTGTCCATGTTTCTACTTGCATTACTTAAGAATCAGGATCAGAAAACTTTATAGATCCCGGAGGAATGTGCTGCACAGAGACACAGAGACAAGAACAGCATAATATTAATGTAAAGTCGCCAAAAAAATGAACACCAGAAAATACTCTGAACTAAATACACAATGCTGTTTTCACAAAATGCTGGGGTCAGTCAAAGAGGTAGGTATAAATACCATAGCCGCTGAAGTGAATAGTGGTTTGGAGCTTTTCTCTATACAATTACTATATTGAACATAAGTCCTTTGCAAATGAATTCTACCATATAATAACGACGTGTAAGAGTAGCACTTTATCAAACTCTTATAAGTTAAGAGTTAATTGTCAGTTTATTTAGGCGTTTTAATAGTCAGCATTAGTCACATGTACTTTGGACTTCACATCAGGTCAAGGCAAGTGTTTTATTACCGGTCACGTGCAATTGCATAAAGTTGTCCAGCAGAGGGTGCTGCTTCCCAAGCTACGCCTTTCCCAGTTATTGCTGCAGCGCTTTAGAGTGCCTGAAGACAAACTAAATATTCCACTTCTGGTCACAAAAAACAACCTTTCATTTTCAGTTTAGCTTTACAGATCCGTCCTGGTGGCTTTGACTTCATATTTCGTTGATGATAGGAAACCCATATTAACCACATGTTGTGTTAGGGCTCAATTTGGCTCTATTTAATACCTCTATATAAATAACTGACACAATTTGCTTTATATTAAATGTCATGTCCTAATTTTAATGGGGACAAACTGTGTGAACACAACATGAACACATTTTGTATGTCAGTATTCTTCTGAGCTGTTTTATCTGTTTGATAAACCATAAAAGAAATATCAACAATTTACACACATTTGTTTGGGTTGCTTTGGATGATATTGGGCATGATGTTAGTACATTTGAACGCAGCATGTGGGGTGTGAAAATCACAGCTGTGATGTGTATGATAAACCATCTGCTATTGCAACAGTCCTTCCTTTATCAGATACAGCAAATATGTTTTAACTCCTGATCTGCTCAAATTTACTAACACCCTTTATTCTTGGGGTCAGTTTGACCAGTAGTTTAAAATTTCTACACAAGTCTCTGTCAGTATTTTTGATTATCTAAATAGAGCTTTAAATAAAATATACAGTGGAAAATAAAAACCCCACTGTGGAAATCATGTTCTGGTGGGAAAAGGGTTATTCCAAAAGGTTATGTAACCTATCGGTGGTTCTCACAATTGGACAGGTCTGATTATGATTAGTTATGGAACAAAGGGAAGTTTGTGTGAAAATGTTGATATTTCCAATGCTTTATAAAACAGCTAAAACAGCCCTAAAGAACACAGATGTACAAAATGTGTGCTGACACTGAAAACCCACTATGTGTAACCAGTTTGCACCCAAATTAAGAAAATACATTTATTATGAAGCAAAAAATATAATAAATATTATTTATTTAGAGAACGTTAAAACATCCTGGATTAAAACCGAGCCCAGAGAACACTGACCTACAAAATTTGTACAGACACTGAAAACATAGAATCATATTATATTCATTTTATGTTTATCCGGTTTATCCTTATTACATTAGGAAAAAATTATGTCAGTCTTTTATTTATTCTTAGATATTAAAGGTTGACAGGGTTAGACATGTAAGCAGGGTTAAGAGGTTATACTGCTGATGCGTCAAAGGGAGGCGCTCACATCACGCTCTCTTCCACACACTCACTCCCTCTCTCTCTCTCTCTCTCTCTCTCTCCCTCCCTCCCTCCCTCCTCTGGCTTTCTATCCCTCCCTCCCTCCTCTTCCTGTAGGTGTGTGAGTGTGTGTATGAGTGTGAGAGGGGCGGTTTTTCTCAGAGCATGGTCATCACACAATTCTGCTCATTCATTAAAGAGCCATGGGAGCTTTCTGACTTCAGTACCTCAACTGATTGTGGTCCACGCTGAGACCTCTCGACCACTTTCAAGTCAAACATTATTTTATAATTGCGTTTGCATGACGGTGCGCAACTGTTGGGATTAAAACCATCCGCTGAATGAATGTAGAGGTACAGCGACGGGACTCGGGAGAAAAAGAAAGTGCTGATTTCTGCTGTGAGACTTTAAGGTAAGAAGATTTTGACTTCACGCCCATTCATTCAGTACTTGTGGGGCTTCTTCGTAGATGTTTCAGGAAGTTTGGGGGGCTTTTGAAGCTCCCTTTCGCCGGTTTTGTAGTCTTAAACTTGACTGAAGCCATTTTTTGGAGATGGTTTAGATCTTTTAAGTCTGAGATCATTCCTGCTTTAGTGCTGATTGTCTCAGTGAGGCTGGAATTATCCACGAACTGACCCTGAACCTGTTAAACATTGTGTTCTCAAGGTTGACAGATGTCAGTATAAGGTTCTTTGGTGTGGTTTCAGTGTGTGTGAGTGTATATAGGTCAACATGAGCCAAAAAACACGTGGCATGATATGGATTTGCATAATCTTCAAACTGGCATTAGCATAGATAATTTCCCAGGTATACTGGCCTCCATTCATTCCCCGAGTTCAGGTCACGATCAACTCCAGTCCTGGAGGGTTGGTGTCCAGTAGGACTTGGTGGTTCTCCTCCTGAAGAACACTCTCACCAAGGCTGGCAGTGAACAGGTGTGTCCGAGCGGAGGAATCACCAAACCTTGCTGGACAGCAGCCCTCCAGGACCTGCTCTGGCCTGTCAGGGATTGCGTGACGCCGGGGCACTTGTGGCTGCCCTGGGAAACAGTAGGACAGTGGGATGGAGAGCAGCTGTCAGACTGAACTCCCTCAGACCCCTGTTGCAAGAGACATTCCAGACATTATCTGCCTTCTGCAACACTCAAGACCAGCCTACCACACACGACATCGACGCTTTGGCAGGGTGTGGTGGCTCCAGCACATTATTATGATACTCAAAGTCGGATGTGGCTTGTCATTATGGTATGTCAAGCTGTGGAGAGTCAGTGACACCTTAAGGCTGCTTGTAGGTCACATCCTTGAGTGTTTTCACACACACTTCCTTTCAGAGCAGCGCGATGTGTATTCAAGATATTAAAGGCCCCATATCATCACTTTTCTGGAATGAGCTCAAATTCTGAAAATATTGCTTCAAATAGTATTTTTACACCCCCATCCATACAGTCCATATCTGAAATCTAAGCAACAAAACAGCCTGTTTTCAAATGAAAGTTTTTGTGATGCCACAAAACTAACACATTTAAATACAACTCTTTATTCCGGCTACGGCAGTTTAGTCCCACCCTTTAAAATGAGACTTTTGGTGCAGTACAAGAAGACCAATAGAGCATCCAGTAACTCACCTGGAGCTGTGATTGGTTGCCCTGTCAGAGGATAAATTGCATATTGCTGTCTTTTGCTATATGTACACTATATGAACACTGTGGAACGTGAGCTTCACCATTTCGTCACTCTGTAAACTTGTATATGGTTGAGATGACAAAGTTCACTTGGACTTCTTATTGTGATAAGGATTAGCAGAACTGAATGAATATGCTCAAAGAAAAGAGACCTCAGGGAGAAGGTTGTGTGCAGTTCATTGTCAACACACTATTGTAAATCTCATAACGAGCAAGACAGGTTCGTCCTGATGCAACAAATGAAGTTGCAACCACAATGTTGAATCAGTCACACGTTTGAGTCGGATTCGATTGGTTGTACTCCAACATTCCTCTCTAATCAATGGGCTGGCCAACAAAGGGCATTGTTGCCACTAAGTATTGACACTAGAGCTGAAACAGGTTTATTTATGTCCATTGATTTTTCCAAAACAGAGCCAGTTGGGCCTGTAAGCCGTGACAGATAGCAGTACTTCCACATTCTGTGCGATGAAGCTTTGGAAGGAGACTCCCAGGACATTTTTAGAGTGAAGCGGGACTCTGGTTTGGTTAAAAGCAGAGCAGCTTTGGCCATAAGCTTTTTTCCAGCTGTCCCAAGATCTTTCCAAGCCCCAGGCCTGTCAGCAGAATGCAGTATGTGTGTGGTTTATGTGTGTGTGTGTGTGTGTGTGTGTGTGTGTGTGTGTGTGTGTGTGTGTGTGTGTGTGTGTGTGCGCACTGTAGCGGTGGTATTCTATGCTCAGGGCAAAACAAAAGAG
>JBBPDE010222788.1:0-13335 GCA_037974605.1 Nannopetersius ansorgii | reverse complement strand
GGGGGCTTTCCACTTACCAGCTACATAGACAAGGAGTGAACAGAAGAAGAGAACTGTTTCCATGGTAACTGGAGAGAGAGAGAGAGAGAGAGAGAGAGAGAGAGATATTAGTGAATCAGTGTCAGAGAGATTCATGTTTACTACATCAGTCACACAAACGCACAAAGACAACACACACAAATCTGAAAAGGTTCAGATTCCAATGTGCAAACACCACTGTAGCGCCCACCAAGGGTACTGGGGCAGTGAAATTCAAACGGACATATCTGTCATATGCTATTTTCGCAAGTAAGAATACAGATGAAAAAAAGAAGAAAACAGTGAAGATTCCTGGCCATATTTGAGTTACCACTTTAGAATAACATTTTCTGTTTATTCTCAATTAAAGAAACTTTCCCAGCATATGTTGAGTTTGCAGTTATACATTTTTTATATATTTCATTGCAACTGCAAACCATCAGTCTGCTAAAAGATGATTTGCCCTTTAGTACCTTGAACACTTTATGCATTTCAGAAAATGTATTTCAGGAATATGACTTTTTTTCTGTTATATACACATATGACAAGCAGTCAAATGCTCACACATTCTCACATGCTCATCTGGTATTCCATTCTGATTTTAATTCATAGGCCAGAGCGAGGGGTTTTCTCTGAAATGATCTTTTCTTTGTAATGAACTCTCTTTCAAGTCAGGTAGGTTTTATTGTCATTACTACCATATACACACAGTACAAAAATAAAACGATGTGCCTCCAGGGTGTCATGCTGAGGATGAAGTAGGGAAGGGGAGGACGCCAAGGCTGAACTGAACAGAGTATTTAATGGAGAGACAGAAAACAGAAATACACAACAAAAAACCCCGACTCACATATACAACAGCACACAAACCCAACAGCAGAACGAAACAATACAAAACTCAGGGCGAGGCTCGTGTTTCTTATAATCTGGACTATACAGAACCAAGGGGTCGCTAATAAGCGAGGTAACAACACAGAGAAATCAGAATCCAGTGCACAAACAGAGCGCAGAGGGCAGACTTGGGTTTTAATCCGAAGCACGAGCCTGCATAGGAAACAAACAGAAAACAGGACATGGAACAATCATGAAAATGAGCAGGAACACACACACAACCAGACACACCACGCATACAAATACGGACACAGGGAACTGGGGCCGAACTGGGGTTTAAATAATAGTGAGGAAACAGGGACAGGTGAAAGCTATAAGGACGGGGAGTGGTACAAATGAGAAGTGGGGACTAGAAAGGGAGCGAGGGAGGAAAGGGGAAGGGAGGACTGGATGGGAATCGGGACAGAGAGGGCAGACGCAAAATGATGGAAGAAACGAAAGGGGGAAGCGGGACAGAAAAATAATATTCGGGGGACAAGGAGAGGTGTGTACGGGAAGCAGGCGAGGCGACCGTGACACAGGGCCATGGTGCATGCTAAAAGAACTATGCACGTTATGGTTCCTCGTTAAAGAAGTAAATGTGTCTGCCTATAGTAGTGTGATGACAAAGTCTGGCTACATTTTGTGGAACCAGGTACCTTAAATTACTTGCATTTCAAATGTAGTATTTTTAGAGTTAATCTGATGTGTGATTACATACACACTGCATGTGGAGTGCACAATGTATGTTGTGAAATGAAATAAAACTATGTTTCGAGAAAAAAGTGACAAAGCTAAAATACATGGCCACATATGTCCATGTTGAAATATCTTTTAATTTAATTTCTCTCTGTTGCTAATTGTTCCTTTTTTTACATTGCAGCTTTATATATAATGGTATGTGTTATACCTAGGTAACTTTTTCATCATGGTTTATTTTTATATTGCATGGATTATTTTATGTATTTTATTGCCCTCTAAATGAAACAACAAAGAAATCATGCTAAGAATGGATAAGGTTAAATCTGAGGGATGATGCATTGTGAAGGTGTATGTTTTATCAGTACACTTTCAAGTACAGGGGGTCCTCAAGTTACGATAGAGATTTGAAAGTAACCTCTGCATTTAACCCATTCACCAAGTGAAGCAGTGGGCAGCCAGGAACACGGCGCCCAGGGAGCAGTGTGTTGGGATGGTACCTTGCTCATTTCCTACTACAGTGATGTAACATGAATTTTGTGTCGAAACACACCCCAAACTAAGTTAATAACCTATCCTAATACAGCTGTAAAACCTATAAACACAACTAGGACAAAAATTAGTGAAAAAAGATTCCTTCAGAAGCCATGATAAAGGTAAAAAACTTGGCAAACAAAGTAACACAAATGGAACACTTGCTATCTCCGTTCCAGTTCATCCCAAAGGTGCTGGATGGGCAGTAAAGCTAACCAAAAACATTAACTGAGTCTATTAAATGAGATATTGTAGATGTGATTTTACTATAACATATTTTGGAAAAGACTCATGTCATTTGATGAGACATGAAGCTTTGACATATGCACAAGATGTAAGAATTGATACTTATTGACTAATAATGATAATGTATAATTATAGTTGTACTGTAAGCCATAGGGGAAAACTGCAGAACTTGCGCACCCCTTTGAATACTATCATTCTCTTAGTCAAACTAGTATCTAAAAGTCTCATCTAGACATCCAGGCTGTAAAATATAATTTCATGTCCTGGCCTCAATGCAGAGCCAATCGATAAACACTGTTCCATTTGTATGCCATTAATTGCTTTATCTTATGAGGTCCTCCGACAGTCTGATGTGCCTGACAAGCCCGCAGAAGAGGGCTTCACTTTAGAGTGACTCCGAAAGGCTGGTGTCATCATCTGTCATGGAAGAATAACATTAATGACTTGCAGGGAGCTTAATGGGGCTCCTGCATTGTTAACTTCATCAGTTGCCAGTCAATCTCTTAATCAAAAATGGCAGCCAGACATGGAATGACAGTGTTTGCACCCTCTTTGTCCTGATCCTGCAACACAATATTTACTAGAATATATGTCAATATTATTATAGTTATTTTGTCATCATTATAAATCTATGCTAATACAGAAAGTTTACAAAAATGTGGATCCTTTTTAATTAAAATCTAAATTCACTGTATTTGTATACCTCTTTAAAACACGGTACCAGGTTAAGACCTGTGAGATAAGCCAGTAAAGGTCTTTTCAAAATCTACAGGCACATGGAACAACAAAAGTTCAGAGTTAATGGGATGGGGAGGTGAGAGATACAATGGTGTTATCAAAATGTCTGGAGCATCTAGGTGTAGCTATAAGGAATGGGAGCACCCAGATGAAGTCATTCATCACAGCAGGAGTCGGAATGGCACATTAAATCGGCCTAGAGAGGTCAGGGGGGAAGAAGAACTACAGCAGGTGCATTAAGATTCTGCAGTGGTGGATAAGAGTAAGCTTATCTTTTATGGCAGCCACCTGCCAAATAGGACAACACAATAGTGTGGGGTCATCATTCTCTTGTTCTTCCCATCATGGATCCTTACTAAGAAGCTGAAAAACTGCATAGATGGAGCACCATGGGGTTTTCACCCCAGTCCTAGACGGAAATAGTTGGCACAGTGAGATTTAAAATGCTTTGCCATAACAGCCACTCTGACCTTTTTGACCATATCAGTGGTCCATCCCCGCACATCTTTCATGCAGTGCTTTTCCATTCCGAGGGTAAACCAGTCATTATCTCCATGGCAGGACATGGCAGTTAACAGCAATGGCAGAAAGAAAAGAATGAAGTGCAGCCAAAGCTAATGGAAAAATTGGGGACAATATAATATGTGGTCCTCCAGTAATGAACTTGCTAGCACAGGAAAACAGAAAACTGGCACACTGTATGGGCTTTGAAACTCTTCGGAAATGCCATATACTACTTTTGGAAAAAGATTGGATTTTCGGAAAATTCGGGTCTGGGTCTTCTGTTCTGGTCACGAGTGAAATGGCTGTCCTGACTCTTGGTCCCCTTGAGCCTCCCAGGGTAAAGGAGGATGACCCTGTTTGGGTCTTGTGCTTCTCTTTTTCACAATTGCTCAGGAAATGGCCTCTGGTCTCGCCATTCCTGCACTGGTTCACTGTACCAAACCCGCACACATCAAGTCACTGTTCTGGAGAGTTGCTCATCAAAAACAGAAACAACACAAGACTGTGTTCGTGTAGACAGGACAAAATACAGAAAATAAAGAGAGCAGTAGAGACAGTGAAAGAACAACATGCACAACAGAACAACAAGACAACATTTAGTGTATTTGACATTTGAATGATCATAATATTAGGACAGATACTGTATTATATCAGCATAGGCATTAGGTGTGCGAAAATGCAGAATTGGGGTAGACAGCTATAAATAATACGTGTGGAAATAATAGCAGCAGCAGGACAGAGGATATGCTGCGTAAAAGTGGTATTTACAGTGGAAGTGGTGGTGAAAGTTGTTTAAGGCAAAACAGTACAGCTTATATAGGAATTGTGTAAGCCAATATAAAAAGTTCAGTTCAGTGACGTGTGTGTGTGTGTGTGTGTGTGTGTGTGTGTGTGTATCTATGTGTGGACAGTTCATGATTCAGTTCAGTTCTGACTGGCCTGAGGGAGGAAATTGTTCCCTGTTCTGGCAGAGGAGAACCTTTTGCCAGACAGGAGGAGGGAGAAGGGGTGTGTGAGGGGTGTGTGGAGTCATCCATAATGCTGGTGGCTTTGGTGATGCAGCTTGTCACATAAATGTCTGTGACAGAGGAGGGAGACCCCGATGATCTTTTCTGTCTTTCTCACCATCCTCTGTAGGGTCTTGCAATCCAAAACGCAACATGTGCCTCATGATGAGTCTCTCCAAGTACTTCATAATGATTGCTGTGAGTGTGATAGGATGGCAGACATTGATTCAGTCATTACAGTCCCATCCACTAAGATTGCCCATGTATCTGTTCCAGCTCCTGTCTCTGTGCCTGTTGAAATCATTGTCAAGGTAAAGGTGATGCCATAATGCCTAGGTGCACCACGGCAGCAATCAGTGGCAGACACCTTAGAACCTGCAGTTCTGCACCTACTAAAGCTGCACCACTGATCTAATCTGTATAAATGAAAATAAATTCACAGTAGACATGCTGTGACGAGCAAGACACAAATGGCACAGTCATTAGTCTGCGCGCTTGATGATGAGCTTGGGGACTTCATTAACCACATGCATCACCTTGCTAGTAAGAAGAGTTAGAGGGAAGAAAAGGATAAAGGAAGTTTTCAGAAATCAACAGACTGCCCTTAAGCTGTTAAAATATCACAATTAATACATTTAAAGAAATCTATAATTTTTCAACTGTTGGAATTTAGGTGTTGGCATTAGAATTGATGTGTTGCAAACTGTACTAATATGCATTTTGCACAGATTTCTTTTTTATTTTAATGATATGTTTAAGGCTTGTTTATTAATCTAAATGCATTATTTTGGAATCTTTGAACAGCAACACAAAAAAAATTCTGATCACTCAATTAATTGTAAAAATAATAGGTATAGTCAGTAATGACAGACATATATGTCACGGGTCGGCCAGTGGCCGGTGAGGGCCACTGCTTTTCGGTTGTTTTTCTGTTCTGTTTTGCTCATGTTTTGGGGTCTTTTATTTTGACACTCCTGTCTGTTTGGTTCTGTTGACACGTGTCTTGGTTTCAGCTGTTTTGTGTTCATGTTTCACGTGCTTTTCAGTTCCACCTGGTTTGTGTTTGACCCTGATTTCTGTTAGCATTTAAGTCCTGTTTGTGTTGTTCTCAGTTATCAGTCCATCACCTCATTTTGACACCTCGTTTAATGCACGTTCATGCTGAGTCTGGTATCTGTACTCTGGTTTTCTGTTTTTTCTTGCGGCCATTGTGCCAGGTTTCTTTTTCACGTTTTGGTAAATAAACGTACAACACAGCATGGATTCCTGCTCTCCTGTTTGCTCTTTTCCCCGAGGAAGCTCAGGACTGAGGGAGGCTAGCCCCCTCGGACCTGACAATATAGATGATTTTTCAGGCCTTCTTTTTTAAAAGCGCGCAGGCTGCCTTGGTCTCTTTCAGTCTGTTTGTCTCCTCAGAGAAGATACACACATCTCAAAGGCACGCCCACCTTGTTATTGTCAAAGGGAGAACAGAATAATCAACGTAAACAAGTATGGGGTTTAAAAGTCAAATGTCAAGATTTTTCTATTAAGATTCATTGTAATATGTGAACTATGCAAACTCAGGGGTTGAGGGATTCATTTGGTCTTTTTCACAATCCTATCTCCAGCCAGCAAACGAAAAGACAGTGTTTACTTCACATCTGAAATAAGAGCATCCTCCCCAAACTGGCCCATGTGATTTGGCCTTGGAGATGCTTGAGGCCGCACTGTCTGCTGGTGTAATGTTTCGGCATGACTCAGTGACACAACCCTCCTAACGTTATGATGTGACAGAGAGAAAAGAGGCAGTTGTAGCACAGTCACATAATGTCCTGTGACTAAAGTGAATGAATGAATTATGAATACTACATGTAGAGCATCTCTATTTCCTGCAGAGACTAAAGACAGTGCATCTCCTCCAGCCACCTGCCTCCCTGCAATTCTCACAACATTCTACAGAGAGACAAACGAGAGCATTCTCTGTAGTTGTATCCTGGAACTGTACGAAAATTGTGCCACATCAGATCACAGGACCCTACAGAGTATAGTAAAGACTGCAAAGAAGATCATCAGGGTCTCTCTTCCCTCTCTTTAATACATTAACACAACATGCTGGATCTGCAAACCCCCAGCATTGTGAATGAGCCCACACATCCCTCACCCATCCTCTTTTCCCTCCTTCTGACTGGCAGAAGGTTTTGCAGCAGCTGGGCCTTCACCACCAGGATGGGAACAGGTTATTCCCCCCGGACCATCAGACACCTAAAGTGTACAACAAACTGTACATCACACACACACCTGGACTCTGAACTGCTTCCTTTCTCACAATCACACTGCATACACACACTAAACTGTTCTGCCAATAATGAGAAAACATACTCCCCAACTGCTGCTGTGAATACCCTGTATGTTTTTACATACTGTACATACTGTACTATAATTCTGTTGCTGCTCCTTGCTAATTTGGCCAAATATTTTTTGCATGTTTTTGCACTCCTTTGCATTTTTTGGCACACATAATGACTCTTAATGGCTAGAAAAGACTATGTTATTATACTGTATTTGCTAGACATGGCACAATACCACTTTTTTATGCCCCCTGCCAATATTATACATTTGGATATCTGCCGATACGAGTCTTTTTTTTAAAACAGAAAACAAAAAATAATGCTTTCAAAAAATGTCTGGATACATTTTGAATACCTCCACACAAATACAAAAATCATAACTGTGATATAATAAGGGAGAAACATTGCACAGAGAACATGGCGACTCTAAATGTGGGATTTTAATGTAGCACTTTCACAAACTGTGAGATATGCTTATTGGCCATTCCCCATGATTACAATTGGCTGTTACTTAGCAGGGGGCGGGACTGCATGCTGTGATATGCCCCCACCAACATAGAGGGTTTGCCTTAAATGATCTTAAATCTAAACGTTAAGAGTCTTCTGTTCTTGAAAAATATTTCTCGCACTCTAAATGTGAAACTTCATTTAGATAGGCCTTTCCAACGACCCCGCGAAACTCTTATCACATGATGCATCTTTTCACGTTATGCACGTCGCAAATCATGCATGCTGTAATTATTTTTTGTATTTGTTAACGGATCGAAAAAGGTTTTTTATTCCTTCCCGATTTCCAATCCAGTAATTTAGGTCAGGATCGAAACGATACCGATACAGAATATCGGATCGGCACATCTCTCGTATTTACTCTAGTATTTTATACTAGTGCCATTAGTTTCTGTTGACTGCACTGTATGTTGTATTGTCCTCTAAATGATTGTACTGTTGTTCTTGTTCTCTTTTGTGCTCTCTCTTTAGTCCTGCCCTGCCTTCGCTTGTGTAGTCTTTCAGTGTTCTGTGTGTTCCACCATGGTCCATTTCACTATGTACTACGTAGATCAGGGGTCTCAAACCTGCCCAGAAAGTACCGCAGGTTTTCATTCCAACCAAGAAGAAGCCAGACCTGAGTAATTGAAAACCAAGACTAACTGATTGCAGAGGTGGGATCAGGTGTGCCTCCTGCTTGGCTGGAACGAAAACCTGCACCCACATGTAGTTGCACCCCTGATGTAGATGGTTGAAATCAGTTCAATTTTCAATTGAATTTTATTTATATAGCGCTTTTTATAACCAGTGTTGTCACAGAGCAGCTTTATATTAAACACCTACCTATGCCTCTGACTTGACTTAACTAAAATAACAAATCTCCCGCACAAGACCATGCATTTTATGGTCATTTTGGCATCCACTGAACATGAATTACTGACTGTCAGAAACATACATAAGGCTGGGCTGCTCTACCATATGAAAAAGCAGAGACTGTGTTGTCACAGATTCTGCTGGTCCTGACACTATATGAATGGAAGAGTTGTGATTATCATCAGCAGCTCCTGGCACTTTGCTGACAGCTCTTATGACTAGATGTATTTACACAGGAAGTGTTGGCGTGATATGCATAATTCCAGAAATGGGACACGCTCTCACTCCATCATTCACACATGCATACACACATAAACATATGCCCACTCTTTCTTTGACACATGAAACACAAAGCCTCTCAAAACAAATTCTTTTCATGCTGCCATCTGCACTCTATCTCTGTCAGACAGAAGATAAATAGCACTACATTACTATGTGACCCACTGAAAGCATACAAGTGCTGGGGGTAATTGACATTGCTCTGACACAGATCCGCATAGAATGAAGTGTGTTGTGGTCAGCATGGCAGACAGGACAAAAAGATTTGTGTGAGCATAGCCACAATTCTTTTAAGGAAATAAATACTTAGATGATTCATTTTGACGTATTGCACATTACTGATCTATAACATATCAACCACCACAGCTGAAAGACCCTCATATATGTATTATCATAAAACACTACATACATGGGTGTATATCAGGGTGTCAGGTAGGATGGGGTAGAGATCAGGACCCTGTGCAGTCTAGACAAGTCCACATCAAATCATTCCTTCAAGGACCTACAGACATTGTTTTGCTAGAAAGGGAAAACAGTCCTCCCCTAACTGTTGCCATCAAGTTAAGATTAGCCCGCACTGGAACTAAGCCTAGCCCAAGACATAAAAATCAGCCTCAGACTCCTCTACCAAGCTTTACAGGTGACATTAGTGCTGATCCACTGCTCGGCTTTATATTTAAATGTTATTGTTACTGTTATTGATTTTTTAAATTCTCTACTGTCTTATCTTGCATGCTCACAACAAAAGAATTTCTCTTCAGATAAATACAGCTCTTTCTTATCTTCTCATCTTATCGTAATTACGTCCCATGTTACTGAGTGTTGTCTTAATTGGAGAAAGTTAATAGTAACAAAATCTAATAATGCCGAGCTCATGAACCCGCAGTCTGGCAACTCATTAGCTATATTCTGCACTTAGACCTCAAGTGCAAATAATGACAAAGAAAGGATTGGAGCTGAATTTAAGAGAATATAATTGCTTCTAAATTTCAATACTAGTCAGAAAGTCATGATGAGATATTTTACCAAATCATTCTGATTTAGTTGCTGATGTGAATTTGGACAGGAAATGTTTTCCTGCATCTGCCAAAGCCAGATTTGTCATTCAGTTTGCCAGATGGTTCATCACTTCAAAGAATGCATTTCCATTCTCCCAACGATGATGTGTTTTATATTATTTCAAGTGACGCTTGGCCTTGCCTCTGGTGATCTAAGGCTTATGTATAGTTGCTCAGTCATTTAACCCAGCTCATGAACTTCCTTGATGTGACTTCCAAAAGTGTACAGGAACTCAATATTGAGTACTTGCATAACACATTGCTTCCCAAATGAGCTGTTCACAACAACAGTGCTTGCAGTTGAGCTGGGCAATTACTTTTGTTTTAATTCACTAAGCTCTTTAGCATTACCCATTGAATTGCTAGTGTCCATGACTATTGAATGGGGTGAAATAGCCAAACCCACCAATTAGAAGGTATGTCCACTCACTTTTGGTCATATGTGTGCATGACCCACTGAAAACTCTGATATCCATTAATATTATGTTCATATATTTGAAAGCCAAGATGCAAAGTTACACCTAAATTATGCTGATCCCTACACAAACGAGGTTAACAATCACCCAGGAGCAAAAACAGGAGTCAGATGTGTTCAGTATGAATTGAGCTTTAAGTCCTCATATCATCAGCACTAACGTTACACCTACAGTGTCACATCACAACTTCAAAAAAGGTCAGTATCCATGACAACAAAGCTTTAAATGGCATGTTGCCAGACTCGCCTCCCTCTCTTTCTCTCGGGGTGCAAACGTATTACCATGGCAACCAAATCTATCAGGTTATTACTATTAAAAGTGACCAAAGCTGGCAAAAGCTAAAGTGCAGAGGCAGAGCGGAGGGGGTCTTGGAGATGACAACTGATCCCAAGGCCATTACGCTTCACACGACGACCCGAAACGTGGGAGGGGCACGTTCAGTGATGCGTAACAGGAGTCATGCTTCCTTTTATTTGGGAATATAATTAGTCTAAAATGAATGGAAACCGAGCAGATAGACAAAAAAATGATTTTGTGGAGGTCTGACCTCTCTATTAGTCTCCTTTGGTCTTAAAAGACCACGCCTCGCTACCTGTTGTGCGCTCCAGCCGTGCCAAGACCCTCAGAGCTGGCGCCATTATTTAACACCCCATTGTAGTTGACGATCAACCGTATCTAATTCATGCAGATCCTTAATTAAACGCCCCTCATTCATCAAGGTATTAAGACGTTAGAATATGGGTTATACGCGCGCGCTCTCTCCATCGACTACACAAAGCATGTGGGACACACCCTCTCGGCACAGACGAAAACAAAATAGCAAGACTTTGAAAATGACCTGTGGCGTCCTGGCCCCAGGAAAGGCTCGTCATTAAGTCTGTTCACATTTTTTTTTTACTGAAATCTGATTTAGCCTACTTATACCTCGCTTCTGAATTCTGACTCGGTTCCTCTCAGACAGCACGAAACGCCCAGTGCGAGACATTTCTGTCTGATCCGAAATACGTGCGTAAATGCACTTTACAACGCGCGCAAACAGAAATTCATCAGATGCACGGCATCCTATAAAAGTGTAACAAGCATCACAGGCACCTCTTCACCCCAGCTTACCTTCCTTTTCGTTAGTTTCCAAAGAAGTGAGAACTGTTTCAAATGCAGAATATTCCTTGAATTTTGGAAGTGTGCCTCCGTGTTAGGTGGGTTGGTGAAAAATATAAATATATATATAGCCTATAATAAAAAATAGTGGACAGTGCTCCAGGCGCGTCTCCCAGTGTTGATATTGAATATCAGCCAGTGCGTTTCTGCACTCTCTATCAGTGACACTGCTGGCTTTTAGTAATATGTCCCCCTGTAGCCGCCCTCCCCCATCTCTCTCTCTCTCTCTCTCTCTCTGAGCAGTGACAGATGGAACGTGCCCACCAGTAGAGTCAGTGTAAGAGAACAGGGAACCTTGGTAGAGGTGCATGTGTTAGACTCTACCAAAATTTTCTACATTTATTCGTTTTGCCAATAAAACAGGTCCCCAGATCCGACAATATTGCAATGCACGTTTGCTGTAAGAAGGTAGTGGACACCAGCTTGTCTGATTTATTAAAGTACAAGTACATCAGTACTTAAAAAGAAGAGTCTCATTCCAAAATGTATTATGTTAATATACATTAATTGCAATAAAGCTAATGTTCAACAACATATTTAACTGGAAAATAAAAACAGATTACAATGGACGTATATTGCACTTCATGTACATATTTACCCCAAAACATAATATATAAATCAAATTCCTACCATGCCTTAAGACATAATTGTCGCATTGTCAGTCAATAGAAAAGCCTGGCTGCCCTTTACACTGATTGAACATTTAATGGCATTGGGCTAAAGGAATGGTCCAAACTGCTTCCAAAAATGTTATGAATGTTTTTGCTCCTTAAAAGTTATCACATAGAAGATGTGATGTTTTGTTCCAATGGTGACGTTATGTCAAAGAGTGGAATCAGGTTAGGGTGTAAAGTCTTGATTCTTTTTGACAAATATCTTAAGAAGGTTTTTTTTCAGTGATATTTTGAAGATTTAGATCAGATAGAATCAATTCGATTCTTAATTCGAACCATATTAACAAAATCAAATAAAATATACATTCTTTGAGATCTTAAGGGACACACTAAGCAAGGCAAAGTGACAAGTAGCACTTATGCATTCTTGCAAAAAGGTAAGCCACCATTGCATTAAGTGAAAGTTGCACCCATTTTCCATGACTGTCATGACTAAAGTGAAGATATATCATCCTTTTTCAAAGTGTGCTATTGTTATTAACTGTCCACTGTGGTCTCACGTCTGCGTCCTTTCTTGGCGGTGGACATATTATTCAAACAAATGAGGCTGTTCCATAGTCCTTTGGGAGGAGTGTATGTAGGCCATATAGGGGCATGGCATTAAGGTCTCTCTTTCTGTAAACGACAATGCAGAAGATAATGATTAATATAACAAGCTCATATATTGAGTTGTTAGTTGAATAGGTACAAGCATTGGCCATTTATCAGTTGCACCTGGAGCTCATGTGCTGCTACAATATATAGACAAAAGCATTGAGACACCAACAAGGACTTTAAAAACATTGCATTCAAATACATGGACTTTAATATGGGGTTGGTCCCCCTTTTGCAGCTAGAATAGCTTCCACTCTTCTTGGATGGCTTTCAAGATTTTGGAGTGTTTCTGTGGGAATATGTGCCCATTCATTCTGTAGAGCACGAGGTCAGGCACTGAGGTTGGATGAGAAGGCCTGGCTCACAATCTCCGTTTAAGTTCATCAAAGGTGTTGGATGAGCTTGAGGTCAGGGCTCTGTGCGGGGGAGTCAAGTTCCTCCACAACTAACTCATTCAACCATGTCTTTATGGACCTTGGAACAGAAAAAGGTACTGAAGCATTAAGATTGCCCTTCACTTGAAGTGACTGCGCTAGCCCAAACCCTGAAAAACAAGTGTGTCCCAATACTTTTGTCCATAGAGTGCATGTACCCAAACAACCCTGCCAAAACAAAAGACCATTTCAGAGACACCAGATTCCAGTGACTAAATATTCTCATTATAGCAGCTACGAGACATCCCATTGGTATTTGTCACTGTTGGAAAGAGAATAGTCCATCCATCCATCCATCCATCCATTATCTACCCCTTATTCCTGCATTCAGGGTCGGGGGGGGGGCTGGAGCCTATC
>JBBPDE010222771.1:0-13336 GCA_037974605.1 Nannopetersius ansorgii | reverse complement strand
TTTCTCTCTTCCTTTCTCTTTTTCCCCCCCCCCCCCCCCCCACACACCTCCCCCGCCCCTCTCTGTATATGTAAGTCTATAAAGAGCTCGTGGCTAGATGTATGTGCATTCAATTGACAGTCAATAACGCCTACTCTACTTAACTGACTGTTTATATTTGTGCACCAAATGCTGGGAAGTGCTGGACATACTTAGGCCTGTAAACTTTACTTGTTTAAAATATGTGATAACAATAATTTCATATATGAATACATTATTATTTTGGGGGTCATTTCAAGCAGAACAAGAAACAGGTGCAGAAGACTTGAGATGACCAGGCTGTGATCAGTATACTGGTGGTGTTGAATGCTGTGGTTGGAATGGCTCCTCGTCTCTTAAAGCACTTTGCAGCCTGTTGCAGTAAAAAATATATGTATATACATAATATTTACATAAGCTACATATCAACAATAAAAATAAAAATACTTGAAGTCATTTTCTGAGCTGCTTCTCCTAACCAGGGTTGTGGGGGTGGAGAGTGTACCCAGGACAAGTCCATGGCAGACAAAGACACAAACACACTCAGACACACATTCACACCTAGTGGCTATACATACAGCATGTCCAGTTCACCTGGTGTGAGCGCCTCAAGTCCGTGGGAGAAAAGCAGACATTCTGGCAGAAACCTTTGAAGAATTAAGTTCAGAAGCGTCTGCAGTGAGGTGACAGCACTACCCACTGCACAACTGAGTTCAATTCAGTTCATTGTAAAAATATTTTTATAGTCCAAAAAGTTTTGAAGAGGTCTTAAGGAGGTCTTAAGTCTTAAATGAGCAAGACCTCTCTCATAGCAAGAGGAAGAAAATAATAAAATAAAATAAAATAAATACACAGTATTGAATAATCCAAGAGGGTGGGGGGGGGTGGCTGGGGGTTGTAGTACTGATGACAATGACAAAGATTGTTGTTATGATGATGATGAAGGAATTGGTGATGATGATGATGATGATGATGATGATGATGATGATGATGATGATGATGATGATGATGGTGGGGATGAAGGCACTATTCCTTCATGATGATGATGAAGGAATTGGTGATTATAATTACGATGATAATGATACCGATAGTGATGACGATGATTATGATGATAACGATTATGATATGATAATTATGATGTTGGTGGTGATGATAATGATATTAATAATTATGAGGGTGTTGGTGAAGATGATTATAATGATGATAAAGATAATAGTGATGATGATGGTGGTGATGATGATGGTGGTGATGATGATGATGGTAATGATAATGTTAAAAAGTAATACTGATGATGATGATAATGCCGTTAATAAGTATGACCTCTGTGGAGAGAATTCGAGATGTTTTGAAGTCAGAACTTGTCGGACTTGCATGTGCTGGTTATTGGCTCTGGGCTTTAACGTCACTGTTTTGAAACTTCCACTCCAGCCAATGAAGAGCCTCATATTTTGGCAGGTTGATGACAAGCCCCTCCCCTGTTTTCCCCACCCCTTCCCAACTGAAAGAGCCTCCGCGAGACAATTAGAAGACAGGCGAGTCCTCATTCACACAACTTTTCCTGCGCGAGCAGGAGCAGGTGCGCAGGGAGTGAAGATTTCAGCACCGGCGCTGTCCAGCTGCTGTCCTCCCCCTCCCACCCACCTGACCTGTCCGGACGGACAACTTTCACGTGCTGCTGGCCAAACTGGGACTTGGCTACACCGTCGAGACCTGACACGAGTGGTGCACTGTCACGATCACACACACACACACACACACACACACACACACACACACACTTGCGCGAGCACACACCCTTCCTCCCGCGAGCGGAGCCTTGCAATGCCGGCTTGCAGAACCTAAAACAGGCAGGAGAACAACACGAGCCTCAAATCCAGGAGTCTCGAGCAGCAGCACGAGCCCCTCTGATTGCAGGTATGTCCCTCTTTTCCTTTGATCTCCAGGCAGATGGATGGAAGAATGGAAGGATGAATTTGTGCACGAGAAAACAAACCTCTGCAGTGTCCGTGCAGTCCCTTTTGTCTCTGAATATCTTTGTAAACTCTCGTGTTTTAAAAGAGAAGCTGTTTTAGATCGAAAGTGTCCGTTATTTGCACCAGTGAACGTGCACAGACGCACCTTTGTTATTATTATTATTATTATTATTATTATTATTATTATTATTATTATTATTTGCTAATCGCCTCTTGAACCCACGCTATCCCTCCTCGAGCTTTTTCTCCCCTCGTGCACGGGCACCAGCTCGAAGCAGCAGCAGTGAGGGTGTGAATTTCTCATTTTCCTGTGTGTCCCGCGCGCTCCATGTAGGTCAGCGCGCGGAGGGTGTGGATGAGCCTCGTGCATCACCTTTCTCCTGCAAATCAATGCATAAATAAATAAACTAAAAAAAACAGTTCAGTGAGGCAAACAACTTGCTAAACAAGCAGCAACTTTGGCCCATAGGAGTCATGCATGTGCGTGTTTGTGCGCGTGCACAAATTGCGTGGGCGCGTGCGTAATTTGTGGCGGATCGAATCACAGCCGCGTGCTCCTTCTGCTGCGCCTGGGTCGTCCTCGTGAAATAGTCTGACGTGTTAACCCACAACCACCCCCTCCCCATTTGCCCAATGGGTCCTTAACCCATTCAGAGTACCGTGGAGTGGAAAGTGTTAAATGGCATATATCTATATATATATAGTCAAATTTGATGCAGCGTGCAGGTCAGCCCTCCATTCAAGGAGCCACATCAAGGCAGCATGGAATTACCTGCTGTTAAAGGCAATACATCAAAGAATTGTACAAAATATTAAATCCAGTCTCTTCTTTGATGAGAACCCAGTTGATTTAGGTTGATTGAAAGCAGTTTTGTACTATATGGGACCATTATGGTCACTGATGAAGTAATTGATGGAGTTATTAGTGGTGAAGCATGTGCAATACAAAATTGTAAATTGTAATTTTGCTTTCTTAAAGTTCTAATAATACTATTTGTTCTTGGCGTTGATGATGAATAGACCATCACAAAGGAAGAAAAAATATCTATTCCCATTAAAATCCATATAATAACAGTACAGTGTGTTTGCCTGGTTCTCCTGGATGAAGGCCCATGCTTACAGTTTCCATCAAGTACCTAGTTCACCTAAATTAAGTCAGGCACTGTTCCAGTGACTGGAGTGCAGCTAAGATTAGGAAACAAACCTTATAACCAGTTCTGGCACTTATAACATAATTGATATGTGTGTGTGTATACATACACACTTCATTTCTTTATATCACCTTGTTGGTTTAGATTAAATTAAGGAAATTGGAAGAAATGTTTTACTGCAAAGCGCCTATTGATACAAGGTGTCTAGATAAAGGTGTTGCAATTACTCAGCATTCAGCACCACCAATATACTGACCACCGCCTGATCATCTGGAATCATCTGCACCTGTTTCTTCTGGAATTATCTGCACCTGGTTAAGAACTTAAGTTAGATGTGGTTTGTTCTGCTCGAATGATTCATATGTAGGTCACTGGTCACTAAGTGGTCTGGAACTGGTCAGGTTCACGGACTGGACTGAAAATGGAGTCTTTAAAAGCGCCAGAGAGCTCTTCCTCAGAATTACATTACATTACATACACCTTCAGGGCATTTGGGATCTTATTGAAACATATAGCATGTCATCTAAGATACGGGTTTTATATGTTCCATTTGGGCCATTGTCATACAGTGAAGGGAGGATCAAGTCATAAATGTCTAATAGCTCAGGGTCCTGTGGGGTTTAATGGTCTAAAAAAGGCATTGCTTATGGCCAGTACTAGTGGTTTTAAGTAACCTTTTTAGAGCCTTTGTGGTCAGTGATGTGGCGTTAATGTTGACTATATTAGAGAGATGCTGTAGTTTGTGTCACAAGTGTTCTGTATGTAAAATGCTATTTTGGTGAAATATTAGTTATTTATAATCACATAACCTTCAAGGCCTTAACGGGTTTAAATATAAACTTTACGGTGCACACCTTAAAAATATTTGTCTGCAGTTGGTTGCAATGACTCCATACATGCCATGCAACTCCAGGTTTTCTACTTTGGAAAGTACACAACTATGCCTTAAGACCATTCTTGTTTATTTGAGGGTAGATTTACACTGATTGTGCTTTGATGAACAAAAATGTGAGGTAATTCCCCAAATGCCAGCATTAATTACATAAAACAGACATAATCCTTTTATGACAACAGACAAAAATCTACAAAAGCATATAGAAATGCTTTTTTCAACAGGTGTAAGTAACAAATGAATCTCTATTAACAAATGAATCTCAAACATCAGTTGAAGGTCTGTTGAAAGTTATTAGTCTACATAGGTACTTTTTATGTTTGTAGAATGTATTGAGAGAATTAAATAAACTGATTTAAAATTGAAAATTGTGACCTGATGCTACACCACTGCATAAAACAATTAACAGATTAATCTCAAGCGCCAGTCAGAATGGCCCTTCAAAGTCTGTGGATGTGATGATGTGAAGTGACTGGAAAATTGCTGCTCCTCATTTTCTCTCGATTGGCTGTTGAAGGTGTACAGCTTGCAGAACAATCTCTCATTTCCGGCTTTTCTTTCCCTCCAAAATACTCCTTTTCTGTATCACCTGCCTAAAATCATGGCTGCGTACATACTTTGCCATGGCCTTTTCTTTAGCAGTATGGAGCAAGAATCAAGAAGTTGTGGGTAATCTGGTGCAATTTAGGGGGTTCACTGAACATCTGTTGAACATTTATTGACATTCATTGAATATCTAGTTTGTTTTGCAGTGATTAAATGGGGTCCCTGAAACTGAAATAGGTTGTTGTTAAAGAGCAACTGAATGGCTCAGCCAATCATGACCCAGGCTGTACTTAGATAACTGTTATTTGCTGGATGGCATTGGCTTGTCATTACGCATAGTCAGTGTGGGGTGTATCGTGGGCACACAGAATACCCTAAAAAATAACAACATGATTTATTCCTTTTGGAATGCCTGAATCTTTTAAACAACTGAGATTGGGCCATAATAAGAACAAAAAAGAATAATCTCGAGAATAAACACTCGAGAGCTCTGATAGGCACTAATTCTCATATAAACATGAACATGCACTGATTATTAAGTAGTATTTTTTTAAGCTGCTGTGTGCAATGCCGACTCACTGCCTACTTTGGAAGCTTTTGTACTCTGTGCTTCAGTTTTTCAGTATTGCAGTTTTCTTCCCACATTAATTACAAGGGTCATCTCTAGTCTGTGCTGTTCTTATGGGAGACAAGAGGCGCAATGAGCTGATAAAAGGTGATCATCAGTCAGACAAAGTTGGTGCTACTTCTTCAAGGTCAGCCTAAATCACTACCGCCATCTGTAGCCGGGAGTCTACGAGGGATCTTTCTCTCTCAGGGTGGAACGCGGCCGTCTGTTCGCTGATAACAGTGTTGATGTTGTTTTTGAAAAAATGTAGAGGAACTTCACATGTCTGAGGAAGTACATGGTAGCTTTCGTCCTCAAAGCTTTGTAACATCGTGTGATGAGGGCAGACCAAATTAGGGGGTCAACCAGGATAAATGTGAAGACCAAGAAGAAACCTAAAAATGAGCAGTTTCTATATTTTTGTTGTGTTTAAGCACTTTCCTCCTGCATCAGTGTTCTGATTCTGATCCCGAAACTGATTTTGTACTAAAGAAAGGGACATCAGATGTTCATCAGATAAATTATTTTTCATTTTCAACAAATGTATCTTCACATTTTCCATTTAAATTAAATTATTTTTTTCTCAGATAAATTGTGTTCACATTTGCTCTGCCCACGGCTTAATTCTGTCATTGCTCCTGTCTAAGTTCTCATTAAACAGAAAATGACCTTCAGCAGGACGTCTGTTCTGTCATGAAGAGGTCAGGTCCCCTGACTGTCTTCCTGCTCACTGGTTGTTGGCAGCGTTCCTGTGCTAGTTTTCTCTCTCTCTCTCTCTCTCTCTCTCTCTCTCTCTCTCTCTCTCTCTCTCTCTCTCTCTCTCTCTCGCTCTCTCTCTCTTCTCTCTCTCTTCTCTTTCTCCCTCTCTCTCTCTCTCTCTCTCTCTCTCTCTCCCCGCTTCTCTTTCTCCCTCTCTCTTCTTTTTCCAAAGAACAAATGACCTTCTTTGGTAGGCTCCTTTCCTGTCTTGTGCTTCCTAACCACCTCACTGCTAGCATACAAATCTGCCCCATTAATCCTTAGAATTTAGAGTGTTAAAGTAAAATGTGAGTTCAGCAAATATAACCGATGTAAAACAGTCTAAAACCGGTGTTCGTTCTCCTTCACACTCAACGTTTGCTGCTCTTTTGCTCAGTGCGCCGCCAGTCTCCTGCTCTTCAAATCCCCTCCCACTGCAGGTTTTCCCCTCCCACTTGTGGGCGGAGACATTTTTTGTTCTTTATGTTTTGTTCAGTAGTGAATACTATTAATAGATGTTTTTAAATTTGCAATAACTTTGGTTCTACGTGACACAAGGAAACTCAGCATGACATCTGACATCTTGAGCATCAACACAAACTGGGGGAACTTTCATATGTTTTGCTGATGACATGCTTGTTATGCTGCCGGGATGGATCCATGCTGCTTGCCTTGTACGGGTTAAAATCTGTCCTCATAGAAGTCATCATAGGAGTGCCTGCATGTCTAGTGTTATAGTAATTGAAGGTGTAATGTCTGCATGTTGCTGTGTTTTCCATTATGCAAATATGCACACATGCAATTTACATCGCCGGGAAATGCTTGTTACCAGTTTGGTTCATCAGAGGAATGATAAAATACCACTGAAGTGTGTATTTGTGTGGAACACAAACATAATTAACATTTATTAATTAATAAATCTTTTTTACATTACAACAAGCCTGATGCGAGAAAGCACCTCTACTGCCTCTGTTTTAAGATGTTGAAGGACAGGAAGTTACACTGGGAAAGTGAAGCTGTGAATTGGCTTTAATTTGCGTTAAATATATACACAATTTCCATATATTTGCCATATCTGGCCGGGAGAAGTTCTAAAGCTTTTACAGTAGTGGTCCACAATCTTTATTTCGTCACAGACCGATTTAATTTCAGAAATTATTTTCACGGCCCGGCCTTTAAAGAGTGGCAGATAAATATACATATACGTATTTATACAAATAAATGATACGCATAAAAATGGGGATATTTTAAAACTATAATAATGGGGTATCTTTAAAATACAATAATAAACGTAAATCCAGTGTGTACTCGCAGCTTTATTAACAGCATTGACAACATGAACATGTTTTCAGTTTATTTCAGTAAAGGCTTATTTCTGGAAACATCGCGTTTTTCAGAGGAACATCAAGTAGCATGACACCATGCATTTTGCTAATTTAAGGTAGCTTTAATGTTGGAGAGTTTTGTTCCTGCATTTTTCCTCTAGAACTCAACGTTTCTCTGATCTGCCTCTCTGCATCTAGAGCCTCAAAACTCATGATTCATTCACTTTAATAGATAGACAGATGGACAGATAGACAGAATAGCTACATGCAAATCCACATTTGTGGGGATTAATTAAAAAAAAACTTAAATACAATTTTTTGAATGCCTGCATATGTGCCTCTCGCTCTCCACCCCCCCTGCCTTCATTCTTTATTCACCCGCCCTTCTCTCTCTCTCTCTCTCTCTCTCTCTCTCTCTCTCTCTCTCTCTCTCTCTCTCCTTCTTCCTCCCCCCTTTCTCTCTCTCTGACCACATTCCTCCACGTTTGTGGTCCAGCGTGAGAATCCACTTCATGCTGTTTGTCTGTTGTTGTTTGTTGCCTCTAAAGGGGCCCAGAACTTCTCATACAGAAAAACAGAGACTCAGAAATACGGCTATTTGTGAAAAAAAAAAGAACAAAACAGCACATTCACTCTAACATATTTATTGCTGATACAAGCCAGTATTGCAGAGATTATGCAGCTATCACTTGTCTTACAGCGAGTGCTGGCCGTGCCGCCAAATTTTGTTTGGTTTTGTTTTTCTCTTTTTTTGCTTCATTTTTTTCTGGGTGGGTGTTTGTGATTCCGCTGGCAGAAGGTGGCCTTGCTGAACTCGTTAGAGTGATTAGTTCCAGGGCTTTTGCTCCATGTGCTGTGGAGACAGGGGACCAGAATCAATGGGAGAAAACCGTTCCCATGGAGAGAATGAAGGCTTTGTGGCCTCCTCATTCACTCGGCGTGTCCCTGCAGGAATGAAAGGCCAAGCTGGTTGGGATTCCAGTCAGTGTAAACCAGCGTGGTGAAACATGATATTACAGCATGTAAAAGCCATGTCTTATCACAGCCAGCGGGAAGCGTTAGATACCATAACACACGATTTGGATGGTTTCCTTGAGAAAACACTGTTGGATACGGACAGTAATAACTGACCTATCTAAGCCCCTCCCACCAATGGTTTCTGTTGCTCCATTGGATAAAATTAACAGAATGATGGCAAAAATCTCATTTACATTTTATTTGAAAAGCGCCTTTCAAAACACTCATACAATATTCTATTACAAGTTTTCTGTTTTTTTTTATAAAAATAATGCTGAATGCTGAGTGGTTATCTAGGCTCCTTGTATGTTAGGGTGCTTTGCTTCCTGTCACAGTAAAACATTTGTTCCGGTTTCTTTAATTTAATCTACTATGTCAAAGATAAGACAGTCTGAAAATAGTACTTTTGCATTGGCAAGGTGAATTAAAGGAAAATGAGGGGTGTACAGTGCACAGTGATGTATACAGTTTCCGTCGGGAAATGATGGATGCTCACTCAACACTTCGTCTAACTTGTTGTAAAATGAGACAATTATGTGTCCTATTGTTTTTTTTTTAAACCTTGGTACTCTGTCACAGAGAGCACTGCAATTTATTTTTAAATCAGCATCTTTATGAGTATGACAACCATTCCATGCCAGTGTCTGTTAAATTCCTACACAAGCACTTCATTCTACTTCATGAGATACTGATTAGTGATCATCTGAATCAAATCATATTTAATCATATTTAGAAAAGCATAAAGACACTGCTGTAATCAACGCTCTCCTCTTGCATTTGTGAAATTGTGTCTGTGTGCACTGGTATCTAGTATCGGGTCTTTGGTCAAAGCTGTCAAGTGATTGTATGTCCTGACTGGTTCGTATCTTAGTCATTTAGCTCCTGATTTCATTTAGTGAAGGACTGAATGAGTCAAACTGGTTTAAACCTGTGGTGTATACTTCTATTTATATTCATTCTTCTTAGTTTTATTTAGTGTATTTAGTAGTTTAAAGTAAAAAATTAAACACTCACTGTTCATCTAAAGAGTTTTTAAATCTTATTTTTGCAAAGTTAAATCACAGTAGCATGTAGAAAAGATTTAAAGTGAGGTGTTTCTTAGCAGCTAATGCTTGGAGGTTTGATGCAGCTATTCTATGGGAACGGCTGTATCAGAAGGGGGGTCTTTTAGCTGAAAAAATGTAACGCTGGCTTGTTGAGCTCAACATCACCTGCTTCTTTGAGCTCTGCCTTCACTAGACATTGGATCGGTTTGGAAATCCCACATTCACTTTGTACCCACTCTAATTACTCCACAATCCCACCCACATTCAGTCTCATAGTTTTACCCAGCTGCTCCTTTTATGAGATCACATCTGGCTCCACATCATATTTCACTGAATTGGAGGATTCTATAGCACTTATGTATAACTATGTAGATCACTTATGTTGCTAATTGTGTGTAGCATTTTATGTCCAATACTCTTATCGTGTTACATATTATGTCACTACTTTTATCATGCAAATGTATTATCATGAAATATCACTTCTTATGTCACTATTAAGTGGAATATATAGATAGAGAAAACAATTCCAAACCACTATTTGTAAATTAGTACTATTTGTATACAAGTAAACTACTTACAAAACTACAGAAGTAACTTTATTCATTTGTCTATGGTATTTCTGTATAGCTGTTGGCATGGTTATTAGGGAGTTGCCTCTGGAATCAGAATGTTGTGGGTTAAAATCCCAGGATTTGAACTGGCACCACTGAGGTGTGCTTGAGCAAGGTACTGTCCCTGCACACTGCTCCATGGGTGGCAGACGACTGCTTCACTTGGAGAATGGATTCAATTGGAGAGAAAGAATTTCATATTGTTCACACCATGTGGTGTGCTGTGGTGTGCTGTGCTGTGCTGTGCTGTGCTGTGCTGTGCTGTGTTCACGCGTGACTATGTGGGCCACTATACAGACCATTTTGTGTATATATAGTGTAATATATTAAGTAAAGTATTTTCTGTATTTCTGGAGAGATTTGTTTTGACTTTATTTTATATTTTATAATTTGTGTGTCTCTGTGCGACTATTCAGTTGTAATGCAAGCAGTTTCCCAGATCAGTAAAGTTTTCTGATTCTGATTCAACCTTGCCACATTTCCTGCAAAAAACCCACATTTGTGGGCTGAGTATGTGAATCATTTTTTGTTTGCTTCTGTTGTTCAACCGCCTCACTGTTTTTTCTGAAATTCTTCTATGCCACAAAAGACATTAGACAGTCTTGGCCGATTGACTCAGTGTATGGACATGATTTTACAGCAAACTAACATCTGAAGTGCTTTGCTCAAAGCTACACAGCACTGTTAACCATGTCTTGGCTTCAGGTCCCTGACCTCTTGACCTGAAGCCAAGTTCCCTGGCCAGAAATGCTCAAAGTGATCCCAACTCTGAGCTGTCGTGTGAACTGGCAAGCCCTGGTTAATCACAGCCTGAGAGCAGAGACAATGGAAAGAGTAGCCGCAGAGGGACGTGTGGTTGATGAGAAAGTAAAACATGAGCGGCTCAATGAGCCTCTGGAAAAAAGGCCTAAATCTGCCAGCTCTGAGATTATGACAGAAATCCTGTTCATCTCTCTGCAAATTGACTCTTCCCACAGAATATACCCCCACAGCCACTGAAACATCACATGTTCTCTCTCATTCCATCTCTCTCTCTCTCTCTCTCTCTTTCTTTCTCTCTCGATCCTTAATATTCTCTGGTGGGAGAGCATCTCTTACACGAAGAGGAAGAGAATATTCAGAGCCAAACCTATGAATTTTAAACGGGACGTCTAATCATTCTCGTCTTCTTTGGCAGGTTTGATGCCGACGTCTCTATCACGGATTTTATTACCGAGTTTCAGAGTGGAATGTGGAGGGAATGACATCTTACCGATGCCTTTTGTAAACAGCAAGTTATTTCCCAGCAGCCACCGTGCAGATTGTAATGTCACGGGCAGAGCTGGTAGACTTTAAAGTGTCTTTTTCTCATTAAAGTGGCTGCAAACTGCTGATATCAGCCATAAGTGCAGCTCTAAACAGCAGTGAATATTCAGAATAATGGATGCAGGTTTGATTCTTTATTATAGTCCTACGAGAGGTTTTGGACATGCAGAGATGCATAGTAACATAAATGAAACCAACAAACAAACAGCAGGGCTACATGGTTGTACCAAAAGTACTGCGCATAGTTGGGGAGGATAATGAAGGGAGGAGACACAACAACAGTAGTATTGTTAACATGAAAGTGAACAGAAAGGTCCTATTCTGAAGATTAACTTAGAAATATAATTTTTTAAATAATACATTCCTTTTTTAGGAACAATCTACAATAAAATGTGTAAAAAAAGGAATGTATTATTTAAAAAATGAATGTGCAGGTTTAAGTCCAGGATTTCACCCTGAAAAAAGTTTTTTTTTTGGTTTATATTATGCAACAGTGTCATACAGGCAACATTATATCCTTTTGTCTGGACTTAACATACCTTAATAAAATCCATCATCCCATCAGCAGATGAGCTAGAGGACTCTTGTGTTGGACCAGAGCGCTTCCTCCTGTTCACGGCTCTCGGGGCAGTCGGGCTGCTCTGAAAATTTAAACGCCTGTGGTTTAAAATAAGATTTGTGGGGGAGGGGTGAAAGATATGCCAACCTTGAAGCAAGACCTGACATGAATGGTAGCTGCTCAATGCAGGCCAATGGTCTAAATCAGAGAGGACTAAAAGAGTATAGTTATCAGCCCCACATGGTTAAACAGGGTTTATTCCTGTTAAAGAATAGGAATGGGAAACATTTCATAGCAGAAATGTTTAAAATGTCACAAACTGTGTTTCAGATCATAAAGATCAACCTTTAAAGAAGGCTGAGCAAGACAGTAGGGCCTCGTACTCCGGAACAGCCTTTTTTAACATTAAAATATTGAGTTTTTAAAGAGCCTTCAGCAAAACTCTGAATCATAGCCCACTGCATTTCCCCCGAAGACTAAAACCGGTGCTCTAGCAGAGTCTCCCACTGGGTCAAATGAAATATTGATCAAGTCTAAAAGACGAACCGGCGCATGTTGGTCTTTCTACCTCAGTGGCGTTTGGAAGCTCTGATCATTTCGTTAGTCATATTTCAGTCTTCAGGGTGTAAATAAAACCATTCATCCTGGCTTGGTGTGAAAAGATTCATTGTGATGGTAAATCATTCAGCCATATTGCAAATATTTTAGTTTCTATCCAAAACAACTCTTTTTTTAAATGTGACACTGGTGTCATAATAGAAGTAAATAAAAAAAATATTGTGGCGGGCAGGAGGATCATGTGGGTGGCACGGGATGTGTGTGTGGGTTTTGGCGGGCTGCTTGGGGTGAACTTGGGGGCGACTTGGGGGAGATGTGTTGGAATGTGTGCTGGAGAGAGAACCAAATAAAAAAAGAAAAGAACTTGAATTCACCTGCCTGCTGTCTGCTTCTTCTCACCGGTCGTCACAATATATAAGACAAACAAAAAAAACCCCTTTTCTTTGGGATTATTTTGCCGTGCTTGCTAACGGCTGTTAGCATCTTGGCTAACTGCAACTGCACATAATTGTAAATTTGGCAAGCTTATGATTAATCAAAAAAGTCATAACTACTTAGTAGATACCAGAGTTGGCAAATTCTGACATGGAGAAGGGAATGGTACAAAAAAACACAGACCAAAGCTAAATTAATCCAGCTCATTTTGAACCGCAGCCTAAATGCTACACTTGATAGACATTTTCTTCTTTGGTCTGTCACTAAGGCTTTCTTTCTTTTTTTGAGAGAACATCAGAAATCTCAAACCGCGCACAACAGTATTACGCGGATCAGCATTCGCGGATTCAGTCTAAAACTGATTTTTTTCTTAGAACCAATTTTCAACAGTTATCTCAGTATAGTAAGCTGTGGGTAGAGTGAGTTTTTTAAATGTTTCTTTTGTGTAAGAGTCTTTATACGCTGCTAATACTAACAGCTAATGCTAACGGTTTTTCAAGCAATAAAGTTTTCCTAATTATGATTATTTATTTGCCATTACATTTCCTTCCTATA